>PVJC01006615.1:0-54283 GCA_004026665.1 Murina feae
AGAACAGTATGGAGTTTCCTCAAAAAATTAAACATGGATCTCCCTTTTGACCCTGTAATCCCACTTCTGGGAATATATCCTAAGAAACCAGAAACACCAATCAGAAAGGACATATGCATCCCTATGTTCATAGCAGCACAATTTACCATAGCTAAAATATGGAAACAGCCTAAGTGCCCATCAACAGATGAATGGATTACAAAGCTGTGGTACATCTACACAATGGAATACTATGCTGCTGTAAAAAGGAAGGAGTTCTTAGCATTTGCAGGAGTATGGATGGAGCTGGAGAACATAATGCTAAGTGAAATAAGCCAGTCAATGAAAGAAAAATACCACATGTCCTCACTCATCTATGGATAATAATAACCATTACAAACTGGTGAACAAAAATAGATGCAGAGGCAGAGCAACATCAAACAGACTGTCAAATTACAGCAACAAGGATAGGGACGTTGGGGGGGGTGGTAACAGATCAGCCAAGGGACTTTTGTGTGAGCATTTAAGCATAACCAATGGACACAAAACACTGGGGGGTAGGGGAGGCGGGCGGAAGGGCAGGGGGGAAAAAGAAATATATGTACTAATCTGTGTAAAGCTTTATGTAATTTAAAAAAATGTAAAAAATAAAAAAAAATTAAAAAAAAATTAAAAAAAGAGAAAAATCACATTGTACAATCGAATGGTACAAATCTGTAGTTTCTCTCTCTTTTTCTCTCTCTCTTTTACTTTTGATCCTGTAGTGATGATTTCGTGGCTATGAAGATGCTTCATAAAGGCTTGTAGACTGTTACATAATTTTGTGATAGACAAGCCACAGCATGTACCAATGATCTAAACGTTCCCTTTTCCAAAATACTGACAAATTCAGTTTCTACTGGATGGATACTACTTCATTTCAGCCCTAAAGCTCAGTTCCTCACACACACACAGGTCTAGTTTACCTAGCAAGTGGCATTCTATATTTAACAAACTATTCTGACAAACTGTTACTCAGAAAAATGTATCCTGATTAATAAGATTGCTGATGTAAGAACATATCAAAATTAAGCTCAAAGAAGAGCATGTCCTCTCCAAGGAGAAGAAATGAATAGTCTAATGGATGCGTAATAATCACTAATCAACTAAAAAGCTATAATCCCTGAAGATTCATTCTCTTTCCATTACTCTCTCTATGTCTAAGCACTGCCCATGCAAGGCAGTAATTCTGGATGAGTGTCTAGAACCAATGTCCTTTAGGCCTTACCTAAATGTCTGGATTTAAGTGCAGAGAGCAAGATACCCATTTCACTGCCTAAATAAGTGCCCCCTCCAATCTTCACCTACCACAAAGCTGATGTTTGCATGTACACTCTGAAGTAGGGTGAAAACGCCCAAACCCTGAAACATAGGGCTCAAATGAAAAAGTGGAAATTAGAGTTTTGGACATGTTGGTTGGGAAAGAAAGACTGACCTGGGGGGTTAAAACTATCTCCACTGGACATTTCTAAATTTTGTAAGAAGATAACTATTTCAACAGCCTCCCTCTGAGAGAGGAGGTAATAAAGAGACTTAGTTCTTCCACACTATGAGTTATGGACTGAATTGTTTCCCTCCATGCCCCAAAGTCATATGTTGAAGTCCTAACCCACAGTATGTTAGAGTGTAACTGTATTTGGAGATAAGGTCTTTAAACAAGATGATTACATTACATAAGATCATAAGGTCATTATATTGGCTATAATCCAATATAATGGTGTCCTTAAAAAAAGAAATTTGGACAGAAACATACAAGCACACAGCGATAAGACCATAGGAAAAACATGGGGAGAAGATGGCCATCTACAAGCCAAAGAGGGAGGCTTCAGGAGAAACCAACCCTGCCGACAACTTTGTCTTGAACTTCTAACCTCAAGAACTGTTGCTGTTTAATTAAAGTGTTATTTAAGTAAGACACCTAGTCTGTGGTACTTCATTATGGCAGCTCTAGCAAACTAATACACCACCCACCATTCCAAAGTGGTAAAATGGTATTGAAATAACCTCTTGATGGGAGAGTTCTCCCACTTGTGCTTAAGTTCACAGATCATGGCCTCTGGGCAACAAGAACAGACAGACTCACTGGCATCTTGGCAAAGAAACTAAGACAATTTTCTTATCTGAGCCTTTGCCATGCTTTTGGGCAACAATAATATTGGATTCTAGAAATGTAATTCTTTCTGAGCTAATGGTTGCTCTTGTATGTATACAAAATATAATCGACCTACTTGTTATTTCTAACCCCCTTGTACTTGTACTTGAACCTATTCCCCCCATGAATACAAAAAATACCTTCTTAGTGGCCTGTCTGTCCAGAACTCTACTCTAGAACCCAGTTGTCTCAGGTTCAATATCGCTTCCTCAAAGATGCTTGCTCCAATTCTTAAGATGAAATTAGGCACCGCTGTTAAACATTTTAATTGCACCCTTTATTTTCCTTCATGAGCCTTCTAACAATTGGAATTAAGTACTTATTAAATGTGATTACATTTCGAATGTCCCTCCTGGTAGACCATAACCTTCTTGAGAGAGTGGGCTGTGTCTATTTTATTACCCTTGTACCCCCAGAACTTAGCCTAGTTCCTAGCACACAGTAGGCCCTCAAGACATATTTGTTTAAATCACTGATAAACCAATCCTGCTAGATTTAAAAATATATGTTATATCCAGTTCTCTCTTGGAGTCAGTTTTACTCAAGGTTATAAGAATCTAATAAGAGTAGAATGTTCCTGACATCTGCAGGAAAAGCTCAGGGGTGATTTCATTTAGGGTTGCCTGGTAACATGCAAGGTGCCTAGTTAAATGTGAATCTAAGATAAACAAAAAAATAATATTTTAGTCTAAGTATGTCCCAAATATTTCCCAGTAATTATGTTTTTGTTTTCTAAATTTCACATTTATCTGGACATCCCAGGTTTTTATTTGTTAAATCCAGCAACCCTACACTCAGAGTATCTTACTAACAAATAAGAAAGTAGGCCAACAAGAGAACTGAAATGGCCAAGTCCTTAAGAATAGAAACCAGGAGACTCATCTTTGTATCTGCTCTCACCCCAAACACACACACTGTAATGCACAGTGCCTGCCACACAAGACACTAGTAAATAATTTCAAACTGAACTAAAGTTTTAAAATGTCACTGTATCTGTGTCCACAAAAGACCATGAAGGGGAAAATATTACTAAAAAATAAAATAATAAATCAATAATTACCTAATTCTAAAGGTAGAAGGAGGTGGGGACCACCTGTCTACTGCGTCATTCTCAGGCAGGGTGGGTGGGTGGGTGGTGGTGGTGGTGAAAGCATAGCCCAGAGTGCTCCATGATGACTTATCTAATTGGTAGTGGGATATCTGAGGCCACAGCCAAATCATCTTAACCTCAGCTCAGTGCTCCTTCCACACCCCCACCCTCAAGATATTTCTCACAAAGGCAAACCTTTTCTGGCCTAGATATTTCATATCACCTTCTCAACCAGCTGCCCTGGCTGGGTAAGTAAGCAATGGCCACCAAGCTATTATGCATATTCTTTAAAGAAATCCAAGTAAGAGCTTTTCCCTTTTTTAATCTCATAAAGATTACTGTTATAGATGGATGGACCAAAATAATAAGTCAAAAATGAGTATAATTGGTCAAACACATTTAAGGCCTTTGCATGAAGCTGCCTTTCATTTGTTGACATATCAGATTATACCAAAGATCTCTTTATTCATTTTTTAAAAGGTTGGCAGCTTCCATTGAATAGTGTTAGTGAGACAATCCCTTAAGCTGTGTCAAAATGCCAGTTATCCTAGATGCCACCCAGATTTGAATAATTTAGAGAGACAAAACACAGGCAGAAAGAAGGGCTCATCTTTTGACTACCGAGGCTTTTAAGGAGGCTGCTTCTCCTACCACCTCCCTTCTCCCTGAAGCATGTTTTTCTCTCAATCAGTAGTGACAAGTGTCAATCAAGCCTTCTCCAGCTGAAAAAGTGGGAGGAGTGGGCAGTAAAGCCAGGGGGAGGAGAGGGGACAGAAACATGAGACATTCTGGAACAATTGCTCAAGGAAGATCTCCTGTCAGTGTGTGGTCTGGGGGGAAAAAAGTCTTTTCCTTTTTTTCTTCTAATCTCTAACCGACTATTTACCTCTTTTTATAAACTTGAATCTCTCTGTTGCTCCAAAGGCTCCAAAACAAATCACTAGCAGCCAGGATTAAGCTGCTTTGTTGCCAACGATTAGCAGGTTTGCTTGTAGATTTAACATCTTCAGTAACAGCTGAATGTCAAATGATTCAGGAAATACTAGTCTAGTATTTTGACTAAAACCATATGAATGTTTGACATAAACTGGGAGAAGATACCAAAGAAAGAAGATTGCAGAACATTCCATGAGGAAGAGTTTAATATGGACAAACTGAAAACGAACTCTATCAACATTTGTATTTTTGTTGTTTTTTATGTAGCCATTGTTTTGAAAAATATTATATCCCAGCCAACCCCGTTTCAAAGAAAAATCTGTAAAACATCTAGTTTAAGTTCAAAACTCTAAGAAATGTTAACTCCAAACACATTGAATATTTTGTAGTTCAAAATCCACATAACATTCATTTATTGAATGCCTACTATGTGCTGGGTACTGTGCCGAAATAGAAATAAATATAATCCAGTTCCAATTTTCAGGAGTCTTCTGTTATATTCATGATATACCTATATCAGCATTTAATTATTTTTGAAAAACAAAGAATATAATTACTTGGACTCTGCCTTTGTAACTTAGAGAGCTTAAAGGTGAAGGACTATGCCTTTACCCTCTATTGTACTTCACATTGACCTTCCAAATTGTAGGTAGAGCACAGGAGGTTTATCTCGGTGCAGTGGCTGATGCAATGCTGTGAGCACACTCCAGCAGTTCAGATCTTTCTGGCAAGCCAGGAAGATGGCAACACCCGCCTGAGCCCCTCCTAGAGCCACATACACAGTACCCCAACCTTTATGCTCATTGGCTCTCTAAGAAGACATTTCATGATTGGCCACCTCCGCTATATATACTGCTGTACTTCTTCAATAAAATTAGACCTGCGTCACAGAACCTGGTCTCCGGAGTCATGCATGCAAGAGTCCTCGTGCTAGGGGCTCCATTGTCTTCACCCCTGGGAGACCCCCTGCTTCACCAAATGATAGCTGCTCAAGGCAGCATCATAGAATAGAGAAAGACACAGATCTTGAGTCAGGGGCTACTCTATTTTGTGATTATGGGCAAACCCTTAATCAGTGGGTCTTTGACTTTCATCTTCATAATGTGAGGGAAGATACTTTTTATCATCTCTTCCAATGCGAATGCCTGTGATTCCTTAACTTGGGGCAAGAAGACTAAATATCCAGGCATATCAGATTTTAAACACTTTGAGGGCAGGGTCTGTCTGTTTTATGGAATCCCAGAGTGAACAACAGGGTCCTGCACTCTTGAAAGTCAAGCCAAACTCGACACACTTGAAATTGAAGTTAAGAGCCTGTGAAGTATTTTTGTATATGGTGTAAGTTGGTGGTCAATTTTTTGCATGTATCTGTCCAATTTTCCCAACACCATTTTTTGAAGAGAATGTCCTGACTCCATTGCATGTTCTTGCCTCCTTTGTCAAATATTAATTAAGCATATTGGTTTGGGTCGATGTCTGGGTTCTCTATTCTATTCCATTGGTCTATATGTCTGTTCTTGTGCCAGTACCAGCCAGTTTTTAGAACAGTGGCTTTGTAATACAGCTTGATATCTGGTATTGAGATCTCTCCTACTTTCTTTTTTCTCAGGATTGCTGGAACTATTCAGGGTCTGTTTTTATTCCAGATGAATTTTTGGAGAATTCTTCTAGGTCTGTGAAATATGCCATAGGTATTTTAATGGGGAGTGCATTGAATCTATAGATTGCTTTGGGTAGTATGGACATTTTAATGATGTTGATTCTACCAATCCATGAACACGGTATGTTCTTCCATCTGCTGATGTATTCCTCTATCTCTTTTTCCAGTATCCTGTAGTTTTCCAAGTATGGTCTTTAACCTCCTTAGTTAAGTTTATTCCTAGGTATCTTAATTTTTTTGGTGCAATGGTAAATGGGATTGTTTTTCTAATCTCTCTTTCTGTAAGTTCACTATTGATGTATAAATATACCAAAGATTTCTTGGAGTTAATATCTTCATAGCAGCACAATTAACCATAGCTAAGATTTGGAAACAGCCTAAGTGCCCATCAGCAGACGAGTGACTTAAAAAACTGTGATACATCTACACAATGGAATACTACACTGCTATAAAAAAGAAGGAATTCTTACCATTTGCAGCAGCATGGATGGAACTAGAGAGCATTGTGCTAAGTGAAATAAGCCAGTAAGAGAAAGATAAATATCATATGATCTCACTCATTTGTGGAATATAATGAACAACATAAACCGATGAACAAAAATAGATCCAGAGACATAGAAGCATCAATCAAACCTGAGAGGGAAGGTAGGGGAGGGTGGAGGTAAGGGGGAGAGATCAACCAAAGGACTGGTATACATGCATATAAGCCTAACCAATGGACACAGACATCAGGGGGGTGAGGGCATGAGCGGGGAGTGGGGGAACAATGGGGAGGGGATAAGGACACATATGCAATACCGTAATCAATAAAGAAAAAGAAAGTCTGTAAAGCAGAAAAGGACGTAACTCAAGTAGGCTTAAGCAAAGTCCTAGAGACCCAAGATTATATATGGATATTTTGAGGCAACCAGTAACTGCCAGTGTCCACAGGACTTTCAAATAAGAGCAGATCATCCCATCAGGGGCTTCTAGGTAAGAATGTATAGGATGTGAAACCTGGATGAAGATAAGGCTACAGCCTTTGCAGATCATAATATACCAGCTATACAAATGAAAATTTAGACTTTACCCTGTACTGAGTATATTTTGCCTACAATGACAACTTCTCCCATCTCTGTATGGATCTTCTTCCTGTCCCCCAGCTGGATATCTCACACTAAATCACTAACACAACAGTGAATTATCTTGTGTAGAGGCACAAGGAGGAAGCTAGATCAATCCCAGGAGCCTTACCTCTCTTGCTTCCCTCTCAGGAATCTTGCTCCATCGACTTTCCTCATTTCTCCAGTAGCTCTGGTCTCTCTCTCTCTTTTGCTTCTTCCATTCAGCCTATAAAAATCAACCAGTTCTTACATTCATTCATTCATATTATTTGATCCCCTACTACACATAATATATAAAAATGACTAACCCTCACCCTCAATACCACGTGTCGTTATCACTTTCAGCAGATATCCTCCACTTCTTTCCTAATAGGATCCAACTCAATGGCAATAACATGCATCCTTTTCCTCATTATAAGTTCCCTACATCTGCATTCCTGCCTTTTCACTTTGATATCAGAGGAGGACATTTCTGGCCTTCCTCTATCAGTTAGGATGATTTCAGCATAACTCTCAATAGAAAATTTATTACTTCATGTAACAGGGAGTCCAGTGGTGACCCAAGCTCCAGACAGAGTATGATCAGGGCTCTGATTGATTTTCTCTGAGAGTCTTACAGTATTTTAAAAACACCAATAGGAACATAATGGCTGTATTTGAGAGAAAATAATGAATAGAAGGACTAGAATAATATTTTTAAAAAATAAACAGAGGTTTTCAATTATATTTACAATATTTTATCTCTTTAAGCTGAATTGTAGGTACTTGGGCAAATGTGTATTTTTTATACTTAATATTTTTGTGAAAAGAAATATAGTGTTTAAATGTATTAATAAAATGAACATTCATAATCACCTATGACTTGAGTACCTCTGATGGAGTAATTCTATATTTCATTTATGACTCTTATTCTTCCATGACTTTACTATTTTGTCTCAACATTTAAAAATATATTTTTTATTGATTTCAGAGAGAAAGGAAGAGGAAAAGAGAGATAGAAGCATCAATGATGAGAGAGAAACATTGATTGTCTGCCTCCTGCATGCTCCCTCTTCCCCCCCACCCAACTGGCGATTGAGCCTGCAACCTAGGCTTGTGTCCTGACCAGGAATTGAACCATGACTTCCTGGTTCATAGGTCGATGCTCTCAACCACTGAGCCATGCCGCTTGGGCTGTCTCGCCATTTTTAAAATCCATACATACTAATGCATACAGGTACAGTTCATTCATTTTCAGTACCTCATAATATTTCATCATACAAATTTACTACAACTGAACCTGTGGGGAATGCCAAGAAGCCAGTAAATCAGTGAAGTGAGAAGTTTAGGAGATATCTATGAAGTTTGCCCAAGTTCAAAGAAGTTTGCAAAGAGGTCTGTTGATGTAGCATAAGTTTATGGAATAGATACTAATTGTGACATCATATACACTAATTTTTTTAAAAAAGTTGATGCATCCTTTATGTATATAATGTGATCCATCTTTATAGCTGTTTTTCATGTGCTTAAGCAGTTAAATCTTTGCCTATTAAAATAATCATGTTACCTTTATTCAAGTCTTCTATAGCTCATAATTTTTAGCCTGATGACTATTCGCAAGAGACGTGTCGCTGTAATGTTTTGTGGATTGTGGCTGCTGAGGAAGTGGTAGGCTGAGGAAAAGAAAAACTACTTGCTGTTATGATAATATTTGCTGGAAAAAAAATTGCATGGATAAGAGCAACACGAAATGCATTCTCACATGGCCCATGCCCTCCCCCCCCCCCCCGCCCCCCATGGGTGCTCAGCACATCCAACTCACTGCTTGGTGTGTTGGATGATCACAGGTCTCTACAATATTACATTTAATTTACTTTTTCTAACTTTCTTCCAAACTCTCTCATATGTTTAATATCGCTGACACACAGGACCACTGAGCTTGCCCATTTCCCTCCCATGCCTTGCCTTTGCTCTGCTATTCCCTCCTCTACAATTACCTTCCCAAACTCACACACACACATCTCAAAACTCTCATCTTTTATATGAGTCCTCTTAGATTCCTTCTTTCTCTGAGCATCTCTAGACCTTACTCATTTCCCACATATGAATTGTCCTATTTTGCAGTGCATATTTTCGTGACCACATGTTCTTTCTCCCACTGCATTATTAAGGAATTTAATATCTGGAACTTAATCTCGATCATTTTTATAGCCCAACATTCCTTAGGAAGGACTGAAATTCTAAAAGAATATGCAACTTTCCATGGTCAAATACAGAAACTTTAATGGCAATAGCTTCACTAATTGAAAATCACTTTGAAAAAGTCTGTCTGTCTGAACATCATAGATGTTCTGGGCTAGAGCAAACTAATTATAGGACATGAACAGACTTCTGTAACGACTACTGACATTTTTACAGTAATCATTGTGTAATACAAGACCCAGATGTTGCAGACTCATTGTACTAAAACAACATGAACCAATTTGGCAGCTTGGTTCACACCCATGGCAGGCTTTGTGACAAGTCAAGCAACATTTCTTAATTAGCTGGACTTGTCCCCATTTTCTCCAGTATGGTAACTTGAAGTGACTAAAGGTAGAGTCATCAACAGAGGCTCCATATAAGGGTCAAGAAAACAATAAGCTACTAATCATTTCATTCATAGGAGTTTCATTCAAATTTGAACTTTTCATGGAAATATTGGTAAATAAGACAATCTTTCAGATAGCATTATGTTTGTAACAAATTTCAAATGAATATTTTTCTGCAGAAGTCTAGATGAACAGGTGCACCTTGTAATGGCATCAAAGCAATAGAGGCCCAAGTACAGAGTGAGCCTGTCTGCCCCAGTCCAAGTCCTAATGCCACCATTTTCTAGCATGGGGTCTTCTAACTTTGTGCCTCCATTTCCTCATGTATAAGTACTTGTCTAATAGTGTTTACACAAACATTTAGAGAGTTCATACATGCAAAACTTCTAGAGCAGTGGTTCTCAACCTTCCTAATGCTGCGACCCTGTAATATAGTTCCTCATGTTATGGCGACCCCCAACCATAAAATTATTTTCTTTGCTACTTCATAATTATAATTTTGCTACTGTTATGAATCATAATGTAAATATCTGATATGCAGGATGTATTTAGGTGACCCCTGTGGAAAGGGTCATTTGACCCCCAAAGGGGTCGCGACCCACAGGTTGAGAACCGTTGTCTAGAGCAATGCCTTCTAGGTGGTAGATGTTGAATTAATATGAACAAGTACATATTAATATTGTACTTGGAGATCCAACTACAACGGCCTCTCATTTACATGATGAATCTGTTTTTCAATGAAGAAATTTGAACTGTAAATATATACACACACGCTAACTTTGGAATAACTTGTTTAAGATTCTTTCCAGTTCTGGTGGTGAAATGAAATCTTGGTCATTCAAGACCTGGTTGCAACTCCACATGTCTTGCTGAGAAATAGGCACCACTGCTGTTTTAATTGGGAGGATTGAACTTTTATGCCAACAATTATGTTGTCATAAAAGTTCAGAAATGTTTCTGGTGACCCTGGAAATGGAGTAAGAAACTATTCTCTGTCAAAGGCAAAACAGTTTCTCTGATAGTATCTACCTCCCAGTTGCCATAAATGAAATGCTCTGAAGTTGTATTTTGGAAACTTTTGTATCTTTCCAAGCATTTTATTGTCTTTCTTTATTTTATGAACAAATGCAGTTTATTGAGATATTTTAACTAATTACCACTTTTCAACATCTTTGTCTTCATTACGTGTCGGGTGTGTATTCTCACTCTACATCTGGCTTTGATCTGGTACATCAAATGCTATTTTAATCCTGAAGTCTAAGCGTACTGTACAGTGGGGTAATAAATTGCTGGGTCAGATTTTGCCAGATGAGTAAACTCTTTCAAGTATAACTGAAAACCTTTTCCCCTAATGGCTTGAAAATTTAAACACACGTCTAAAAACACTTACCTTGAACTCAGTGAGTTGATGATGTGCCCCCATGAGATCTGCTGGGGTGGGTCACCTGAAAGTCTCTTCTTTAATAATGACTGAAATGTAGGTTTGCGCTCAGATGATATTTGTGATTATCTCAGTTCAGTACACTGCAAACCTGATTATCCTCCCAATTAAAACAGCAGTGGTGCCTATTTCTCAGCAAGACACATGGAGCTGCAACCGGGTCTTGAATGACCAAGATTTCATTTCCTTCTCAGAATATTTTATACGATTCAGTAATCAGTAAAATTGGTTCTTCTACAATGGGCCTCCTCTGTCATTAGTGAGAATTAGCAAAGTTCTATTGCCTTAAAAAGATAAAGTGGTCTATTACTGTGAGTGAACCTGCTTTTCAGTATGTGAAGACTTCTTTTAATTTTAAGGAGGCCTTTTATGCTTTTGTGTTGTGAATTAAATCGCCGTTTCATGAGGTTTGTCCTTGTGCAGGAAAAAAAATCAATCTTTCATTAAATCTGGGACACCCAAAATTGTGCTTCTAAAAAGGACTGTAGCCTTGGCAGATCCAGCAGCGTGTCCTATGTAAGGTGTCCAAGGAAACGTTACTCCCTACCCAATGCCTACACTTGACACAATGTTCATTAATATTTCTTGCGAGGGAGGACCATACATTTTTATAAAAAGTTTTAAACGGGCACACTTTCCTAAAGTAGCTTCTTGGCTTGTGGGTTTGAACTTAAATCTTGCATGCTCTAAAGGGTTACCCATGCAATCTGGAATGAGATCAATCACAGAGGCTATAACGTTGCATGACGGTACCCCCTCAGCATCCTTGTTAACTGCTGCTTCCTGGTGGGCTTGAACTTCAAATGCCAAGTCTTTTGTAGTGTGTGTGTGTGTGTGTGTGTGTGTGTGTGTGTGGCAGAGGTTGGGGTTGTGGTTAGAGATGAAGAAGTGAATAACAAACCAATCTGAGATGATAGACATCATCAATAGTATGGTGACAAGAGCCCAGACCCTGGAATCAGTTGGAATCGCAGCTTTGTCACTTATCTCCTGTGCTACATTAGGCAAGTCCACTAGCTGAACCTCTGCTTTGTAGATATAATATGGACAGAATCCTTAATTCATGCAGTAGTTGGGAGGATTTTTGATCATGTGTTTATCCCATTGTAGGTGCATTAGTTTTTACCACTTAAAAAAAAAAACCCAAACTGTAAAGCATAAAAGCAATTATTTAGTTTTCTCATGAGTCTGAAACTTGGCAATTTAAACTGGGCTCAGCTGGGTCATTCTGGTCTTGGCTGAACCCCCACATGCATCTGCCAGCAGCTCTGCTTCTGCTACTTTGGGGGCACTCTGGCTCTTCTTATGCTTTTTTATCCTCCATCAATTAGCAAAGATGTGTTCCTGTGGTGGAGACAGGGCTCTCAGAGAGAAGTGTAGATCTTTTGAGAACTGAGCTTATAATGGGCACAGTGTTACAGCCACCATGTTCTATTGGCTAAAGCAAGTCACAAGGAAAGCCTAAATTTCAGGAAAGGGGAAATAAATTCCACCTCTTAAAGTTCTGCAGTGTCACCTTGCAAAGGGCACAGATAGAGGGAGGCCATCAATGCAATCAGTATACTCGAGTAGGCAGGTGTATGATGGACTGTAGCTAAAGCTACAGAGATACACATCTGCTTCCTGGAGTAGAGTAGAGAGGGATGTGAAACAGAAATGGTCATAGCTTACTTTTATAAACAAAATAATAATGGAACACAGCCACACCCATTGGTTGACATATCGCCTATGGTTACTTTTATACTATAACAATACAGTTGAGTACTTGCAACAAAGATGATACAGCCTGCGGAGTCCAAAATACTTACTCTCTGTTTTGTTTTTCAAGAAAACATCAGCTTTAGAGCTTTGCTACTCTAGGTGTCTGTGGACCAGCAGATTTAGCTTCACCTGAGAGCCTTTAGTAATGCAGAAACACAGGTCTACTGAATCAGAATCTGCATTTTAACAAAATTCCTTAGGCAATGCACACTAAAGTTTGAGCAATGCTAGACTAGGGAGTAGCTATACTACTTGGACACAATCTGAGGAGTGTAAGGGTCCCAGTGATGGTTATTGAAAAGACAGACCCTGCCTGTTAGGCCCAGCAACTATTGTTTTTTGGGGAGCCAGGCTAATTGATGGGCTGATTTTAGGAGCTCTGTCCATCTTTTGCAGATATCATGCTCTTAATCCAGGGATAAAGAGAAGGATGCAGGCCCCATGAGTGTAGACTGGTGAGACTGAGATTAGTCAGTCAACTGGGCTAGTCTGGGCTCTAATTCCTGAAGGATTACAGGAGGAGGGACAGGGGAAGACCCAGGAGCATTGTCTGAATCAAGATGGGAGAAGCCAGTTCTCTATTTATTTGGATGGGGTCAAATAAAGGATAAAGGAAGCATGCAATTCAGAAATCACCACTAGTACTGCTGATGTTGGACATGGCTGGCAGCTGAGTCTTGCAGGGACAATTGAAACTGGGCCACTGGGCCTCACTTGGGCAGGTGGTTGAGGTTTTAAACTATTTACTTGGGCTTTTAGTTTCTTCTAGAGAATATATGGATGATCCTGGTCGGTGTGGCTCAGTGGTTGAGCATTGACCTATGAACCAGGAGGTCACGGTTCAATTCCCTATCAGGGCATATGCCTGGGTTTGGGGCTCAATCCCCATTGGGGCATGCAGGAGGCAGCCAATCAACTATTCTCTCTCATCATTGATGTTTCTATCTCTCTGTCTCTCTCCTTTCCTCTCTGAAATCAATAAAAAGTTTTAAAAAAGAATATATGGATGATAAGACATGCACATGAAGAGTTCCTATGAGACTACAAATGGGCACTCCCTAAAACTGGAATATAATAAAACCTTCCCTGTGGATTTCTTATAATCACTGAGTCAATTCATATAAAGGCTAAAATGTTACCTATTGTACATTTGTCAGCATCATCATCATCACCATCATCATCACTATTATTAGAACAAGAACCAAAGGCAGCAGGATCCCAGGCAGGTCTTAGGATCAGCTTTGGTCCTTGATTCTCTCTTACTTTTCCCCCTTTCCTCACTGGTCTCTTCTCTCTACCCCTTTTTCAGGATATCTTTCTCTTTCTAAAAATCAGCTTCCTCCTCCTTTATTTTGTATTGATTTCAGAGAAGAGAGAGGGAGACAGAATGAACATCAATGATGAGAGGGAATCACTGATCGGCTGCCTCCTTTCCACCCTACATTGGGAATCGAGCCTGCAATCCAGACATGTGGCCTTGACTGGAATCAAACGCGGGACCCTTCATTCCTCAGGCTGATGCTCTATCCTCTGAGCCAGATTGGCTAGGACCCTCCTCCTCTATTCTATGTGACTTCCGGTCTTTCATAATTTTGATTTGTAAATGTCTTTGACTTACCATGCTGAGTCACACTGACACCTGAAAAATTCACTTCAAGTTTCCTATCATGAGAGAATCTGATAGCTTTGGCCCTAGGCGGTTAGCTAACCAGCATAGAATTGACTCCCCTTGGGTCAGATATGGATCTCTGGTCCAATCAGCTATGTCTAGGTGAGAATGGATAATTCTCCTTGGAAAGAGGTATATGGTACTGAGGCTTGGTTTTCTCAGTAGTCTTTTAAACCATGTTGGTTTGGGGATGAGGAAGAAAACCCTAAGAATGCAGATGGCAAATGCTGTATCTTATCATCAAGATGGAGGTGAAAACTGGAGACAAAGTGTTCCTCAACTTTCTGCTGGAGATTGGTTGAAGTTCTAGCTTGAAAGGACTATAGAGAAAAATCAGGAGAAGTAAGGAGGAGGCTAAATTACTAGTAAATATAAGTCTGAAAACTTGATATTCAACCCATAAAAAGTTATGGATCTTCTAACAGTATTAAGCATTTACATATTACTTATAGTAATTATTATTATTTTACTAGGGATCTAGTGCACAAAAATTTGTGCACTTGCTGGGGGGTCCCTCAGCCCAGCCCATGCCCTCTCGCAGTCCGGGACCCCTCTGGGGATGTCTACCTGCTGGCATGCCTGGTCAGCCTGGGTGAGGGGCTGATGGCTGTTTGCAGGCTGGCCAAGCCCCTCAGTATGGACCCTCACCCCATTGGGGTGTGGCCAGCCTGGGTGATGGGCTGAGGGCTGTTTTCAGGCTGCCCACAGCCCCTTCAGGTTTTGGGTCCCTACTGGGGTACCTGGCCAGCCTGAGTGAGGGGCTGATGACTGTTTGCAGGCTGGCCAAGCCCCCCAGTGTGGACCCTCACCCCATTGGGGTGTGGCCAGCATGGGTGATGGACTAAGGGCTGTTTTTAGGCTTTCAGGCTGCCCACAGCTCCCATTGACCCAATATCCCAGCAAGGCTGGCTGGAAGCAGGTTTCTGGGGTTTGTTTATCTTCTATAATTGATACACTGTTCCTTTAAGCTGAGGCCTAAGCAGGTAATGAAGCCTCCTGTCTGCTTCAGCTTGTGTCTTCTAAAATCAAAAGAATGTTGCCTTAGTAGACTCTAGGCAGGCAGTGTCCTCCATTGCTCTGAGGCTTCTATAATTGAGACAATGTTGCAAATATGTTGTTGCCTGGAGCCAGGAGAAGCCCAGCCAGCAAACAGTTTTACTCCTGAAGCAACAGAAGCTGCCTGTTTACTCTAGCAGCTCCGTGACTACTGGCCTCCATCTTGGCTGGGTTAATTTTCATGCAGTCACTCTGATTGGCTGGTGGGCGTGGCTTAGGCATCCCGAAGAAATGGTCAATTTCAATATTACGCTTTAATTAGATTAGATTATTATAAACATCAACATCAACATTTTGGTTGTTACCAGGTGACAAGCAACAAGAAAAATCCTTAACATGTATTTCTTATTTAGATCTTATAACAACTCTGGGTCAGACTGGAGACTCTCAAAATGCCTCACAGCCTAGATGGCCTAGACACCAAGCAATCTAAACAGATGCCAATCAGAAAGAATTGATAAGACCATATAGGGCAACATGGGTTTAATAGCAGATCTAGATGTAACATGTCTATAATATCTTATGTAATAAAACCCTAATATGCAAATAGACCAAACAGCAGAACAACTGCTCACTATAATGTGCACTGACCACCAGGAGGCAGATGCTCAATGCAAGAGCTGCCCTCAGCCCGCAGGCACTGACTCGGGGGGGAGGGAGGCGCAGGGCCAGCAAGCAGGCAGCGTCAGGCCAGCTAAGGCAGGTGCAAGTGGGAGCCCTGATCACCCCACTGGTCACCCCACAGATCGGCCCTGATTGCCAGCCAGTCCTAGGGACCCTACCCGTGCATGAATTTCATGCACTGGGCCTCTAGTTTAATATAACAATAGCAGTCTATTATCACTATTAGTAAATGAGGAAACTAAGACACAGAAGGAAAGACACATGTTGCCAAGTCATGGCGCTGGGTATTTGAAGTCTGGCCATCTAATTCCATAGTTCTTACATCCTTACCCACAAAATTAGGAATTTGGAAGAGTCACACTTGCTCCTGAATTAATAGAATTGAAGTAATGGTAAATCCAAGGGCACAATAGTAGCTGGACTGGGTATAAGCCTACAGCAGGAGTTTTTATTTAATGCCAGGGCAAGTGTTTTCATGTCCCAGAGTAACAGGAATGCTAATCAATTCTCACTTCAAGATTTACTACAAATATTACACTTTCCCTGGAACATTCCCAAGATGGCGTAGACACCAAGCAATCTAAACAGATGCCAATCAGAAAGAACTTCTCTACACACAGAATTAGAGTCATGTTTTCCTTGGCATCAGGAGTACTTTGGACATGCCTCTGTCAAAGCATTTCCTACAGTACATTGAAATGATATACATTTCCCCAAGAAGACTATTAGCTCCTAGAAGTCAAGAACTGTGGCTTTTACTATGTGTCCCAAGTATCTAATATAGAGATTCCCAACGGGTGTGCCACAAGAATTTTTAAAACATGCAATACCTGACTATTTAGTCAGGGGCACTGACTTCTTTCCCCTTAGATTGTCAAATGAAAAAATGGCAACAGCCAACACAACAATAACCATTGGTGTGAATAAATCAAAATTATACCTATTTTTTTTTGTCAAATGGGTAAATATATTTTTTGGTGTGCCATGAAATAAAAAAGATTGAAAATTGCCAATCTAATATAAATTTAGGCCATAGAAGATGCCCTACACATGTTGTTTAATGAATGAAAGAATGAATGAATAGCTGAAAGAACAGATTGCTCATGGTAGAACATTGTGTTCTTATATCATTCAAATATTGCAAAGAGATAGTCACATAAAGTCACTGAAATAAAAGCAAATGTCTAATAAAATTTCTATTACACTTATCATTCATGCATCATTTATTCATTTATGTATTATAGTTTGTTATGTTATTCAAAAAATAATCAAATTTATTGGCAAGAAAGATCATACAAATCATTTGGCCTCAAGATACATCTCTGTGAAAAAAACAGCTCTTTTGTTTAACAATAACAACAGAAAACCACTATATTAGGTGTTTCTTCCAGAGTCCTTTTCCCCTTCTCCCTGACTTTCCTTTTCCCTACCCCATAACAGCACACAGCATTAAGATGCCACTTCATTTATTGAGATTCCACTTTAATGGGTTAGTCATTTACCTAATGGAGCTGGCCTCTCTTGTTTGGAAAGCAAACACATTGCAAAGTAAATACAACTGAACAGATCAAGGAACCACGTCCGGTGGTTGCACCTGCCATTCAGACCACTTTCCATGGGCAATTTGAAAAATATCTGGCCAGTTTCTCTATTTACCTTCTGAAGGTTTAACAGAAAGAGCACTGGAACATGAGTTCGGAAATCTGGGTCACAGCCAGAGCTCTTTGATCTTAAGAGCAATGTGACCACTGGCCGGTCACTTTCCTCTCTGGGTCTCATTCTCCTGGTCTTTAAAGAGAGGGTTGGCCCAATGACCTCTGAAAGTCTCTCCAATCATTCACAAATAAATATTCACTCAAGACTCACTCTAAGTAAGGCACTCTGCAAGGCATTGTAGTGGACACAAAAGTGCCGGCAACATGGCTTCTGCCTTCTCAGGGCTTGAATCTAACAGAGAACTGACATAGGATCAAAACCAAGCCTGACACATATGTTAAACTCATTTGTTTTTAAGGCTATCTACTTAGCTTATGTTATAAATCCTTTATTAAAAAGGGTGTGCATTATTAAGTCCTATAGATTTATACCTATACACGTATTTAATTAACAGTTGCTGAGTCCTAAGTCATTTGGAAAGCCCTTCCAAAGACCATAAAAATGAAAGCTATCAGTGAGGGAAACTTTTTCCAATGGAGGGTGCATCTTTTTCTCTTTCTTCCCCTTCACTTGGCTCATGGAGTTTCACTATGATTCCATGTCTGAGAACATGAATCACACAGATTCTCCATCCTCTTGCCTCTCCAGTAAGTCAACAAAGGAACTAATGGGGAGCCTTCTTCTCATGAGCCTTCCACATTCAACACTGAAGCCTGGCTCTGAGATCTAACTATTCCCAGATGAGAAAATGCATGGACACCGTGAATTGCATTTATGCTTAACCTTAAATCATTTTCTTTCTGTTGTGGTATAAAGCATTTTTCTATACTTCATGTCAGTCTTCATTTTAAAAGTTTCTGCTTTTAAATAGTTCAGTTAAGCCTTCTCTACTTACACAATCAAGGCAATATCTCTCTTTTTTTTCTAGTAGTAGGTTGCACAAAGAAGGTCATCAAATAGCCTATGAAATATTATTTTTACTTCAGTCTGTTTTTTAAAATGTTTTTTGTAACCATTTCTAAAGTACTGCTTCTTTCTTCTAAAAAAAAAATCTTAAAAGGTCACTAAACACCAAAATTCTAATTACTGAGAAGTAATTTTATCCCACTAACCATCTGCAAAAAAAAAGCATCAGATGTGTAGTCACAAGATACTGCCACCCTAACATTTGGAATAGAAATATACGGCAATCAAGTTGGGTTAGGTGAGTAAACACCTCTTTTTAAGAAATGAAAAAATAACACAATATTTTAGTAGCTACTTTGGAAAAAAACAATATATGGAGACCCAAATTCATACCAAAGATGTATTTTTGATGATTCACTTTTCAACAAGATTCACAAAAATTATATGTAATATTAAATTTTTCTAATACATTGAAAGGAAGTTTATTAATGTAAATTTCACTTAGATCCAATTTTAGTGGCACTTATCTATTATGAAAACCATGATATCCAGCATATTATTATACTCTTATTTTATTACTTGTCATTTATTGTCATATATATATATATATATATATATATATATATATATATATAGAGCCAGGGGCCATCACATCTGAAATAATCGAATGGACAACCAAACAGGCTGAATGGGGTGACAAGGCTGGAAGGGGTGGTAGTGAGGGATGACCAAATGACTGAACACCAGGCTGTGTGGGGCAACCAGGCCAGCAAGAGGGTTAGTGAGGGATGACCAAATGACTGAGCAGCAGGCTGTGTGGGGCAACCAGGCCAGCAGGGATGGCAGTTAGGGGATGACTAGGTTGGCAGGGGGGTAGTTAGGGACAATCAGGTTGGCAGACAGAGGCAGTTAGGGGTGAGCAGTTATGAGCCAGCAGTCCTGGATTGTGAGATAGATGTCTGACTGCTGATAAACCAGCCGTCGGACATCCCTCAAGGGGTCCCAAATTGGAGAGGGTACAGGCTGGGCTAAGGAGACTCCCCTCCCATGCATGAATTTTGTGCACCGGGCCTCTAGTATAATCATAATTAAACTCTCTAGATTTCTATGGGAAATCACTGACTATCTGAATTCTATGGAAAATCCTACTATATAATGCATATGAAATTAAGATGGGAAAATAAAGCTTTGTAAAGACAAGTAGTTGTCAAATGTTCCCATGCCTCAATCTCTGCAAAAATGCCCACAATATTTTTTGTAATCACTAGAATAATTCCAATTAAATATTGAAGAAATAATGTGCTGTTTTATTCAGTATCCTATTTGCATTTTTAAATCTGTCTGAAAGGCATATTAATACTATAATTACACGTTTAATTATTTATCTTGCCTTTCTCATAAGCAGAAAATGTTTCTTTTTGTTAACACAACTCTATCCACAATAAGCTTAATAATATACTGATAATTATTCTTAGTCACTAGACTTAATTTTATGAAAATGCTTAGGTCTATCCCCTTTTCCTAGGTCTGTAAAGGACAAGGCAAAGTTACTCATGTTTTGTCAGAAAAGTTGCCAGAAGGGGAATAAAGCAAAATAAGTGTGTTAAAGCATCAAGAAATAGGTACTTTAGGCCCCAGCCTGTTTACTTCCATGGTTAGAGCCGGCCTGCAGACTGAGGGTTGTGGGCTTGATTCAGGTTAAGGGCACTTCAAAAGATAACCAATGGACACAAAACACTGGGGAGTAGGGGAGGTGGGGGGAAGGGCAGGGGGGAAAAGAGATATATGTACTAATCTTTGTAAAGCTTTATGTAATAATAATTTTTAAAAAATTAAATAAAAAAAAGAAGATTATAAACTCCCCGGACACACTGAATGCAACGCGGACTGTAGGGCAACGGGGCGGCGGAAGACCAGTGGCGCTCTAGCACTGCTATTCGCGCTGATCACTGACCTGGAGAATTGGGAACTGAGAATTGTGCGCAGACCCTACGGCTTGGAGACGCCAAACACAGTAGAAACACCTTTGTGAATCGCTCCACCCCCGGTGACTCTGAGACCCCGCCCCACCCCACCTACAACCCTGCCCACTCCACCTACAACCCCGCCTGCCTGCCTGCAACATTACCTAAGGGTCTGCAGCTGAGACAGAACTCCAAATCGATCCAAACTCCAAACAACGAGGAGAAAGGCCTGCAGGTCATTTCCCCCCAGTGATACCTCCCAGTGATAACTACAACAAGGCTGTGCACCTAGATTTCAAAGGCGTACAACAAGAGTGTCCACACCAGGTGATTGGGGAGGTGAATCACTGGGCCCTATAGGACACCTAGCACAGAAACCCAAAATGCGGAGACTAAGAGACAGGTCACAAAAGACAGAAATGGAGGAACGCAAATGACTGGATATAGAGTTCAAAACCACGGTTATCAGGTTTTTCAAGAAGTTTCTAGAGACTGCTGATAAATTTAGTGAGAACCTCGAGCATATGAAAAAGAACCAGCTAGAAATCAAGCATACACTGACTGAAATAAAGAACAATATACAGAGATCCAACAGCAGACGAGAGGATTGCAAGAAGCAAGTCAAGGATGTGAAATATGAAGAAGCAAAACAAACGCAGCCAAAAAAGCCAAAACAAAAAAACAAACAAACAAACAAACGAAAAATCAAAAAGTATGCAGATAGTGTAAGGAGTCTCTGGGACAACTTCAAGCGTACCAACATCAGAATTATAGGGGTACCAGAAGAAGAGAGAGAGCAAGATATTGAAAACCTATTTGAAGAAATAATGACAGAAAACTTCCCCTACCTGGTGAGAGAAATGGACTTCCAAGTCCAGGAAGCACAGAGAACTCCAAACAAAAGGAACCGAAGAAGGACCACACCAAGACACATCATTATTAAAATGCCAAGAGCAAAAGACAAGGAGAGAATCTTAAAAGCTGCAAGAGAAAAGAAGTTAGTTACATACAAGGGGGCACCCATACGACTGTCAGCTGATTTCTCAACAGAAACTTTGCAGGCCAGAAGGGAGTGGCAAGAAATATTCAAAGTGATGAACAGCAAGAACCTACAACCAAAATTACTTTACCCAGCAAGGCTATCATTCAGAATTGAAGGTCGGATAAAGAGCTTCACAGACAAGAAAAAGCTAAAGGAGTTCATCACCACCCAACCAGTATTATATGAAATGCTGAAAGGTATCCTTTGAGAAGAGGATGAAGAAAAAATAAAGATAAAAATTATGAACAACAAATACATATCTTTCAACAAGTGAACCTAAAAATCAAGTGAATAAAAAAATCTGATGAACAGAATGAACTGGTGAATAGAATAGAATCAGAGGCATAGAAAGGGAGTGGACTGACAATTTTGGGGGGTAAAGGGTGTTGGGAGTGTGGGAAGAGAATGGATAATGATCGTACACCTATGGATGAGGACAGTGGTGGGGGGACAGAGTGTGGGGTGGGAAATGGGAGGAGGGGAGCTATGGGGGAAAATAGAGGAACAACTGTAATAATTTGAACAATAAAGATAAATAAATTTAAAAAAAAAGATTGGGATGTGTGCAGGAGGCAACCAATCAATGTGTCTCTCTCACATCGATGCTTCTTTCTCTCTGTCTCTCCCCTTCCTTCCATTGTCTCTAAAAATCAATGGAAAAAATATTCCCTGGTGAGGATTGATATGAAGAAAAGAAAAGACACGGGTATTTCAAGGCAGTATCTTTCAATGCTAGCTACATATTAGAATTACCTGGGGAAGTGTTTAAAAATCTCATTGCAGGTTCTGCATCCATTCTAATTAAATCAGTCTCTGGCAGAGTCTCTGGGGTGTGCCACCCTAGGCATCAGTATCTGTTAAGCTCCCAAAGTTGATTTCAATGTGCAGCCAAGGTCAGAGGTGGGCCTATGGGTAGAGAAGAGGAAGAAAGAATCTGATTTCTGACCTCCTTCATGTCTCATTTCCAGTAGATCATCTTTCTGATGTTACCAAATAAAACATTCAGTCACCTAGATTTTTTTGGTCTTGAAAGTCCTACCACCCAGTCCTGGCCTGCTGGGGGCTTGGACTGATGTCAATCTAAGAAGGACTTTTCCAGTGAAGGACTGAAGTCCTTTGAGAAGATGAGGGCTATCTGCTCCTAGCATCCACACCAGCAGCATGGCATCCCCTGGGAGGTCATCTGTTTAATGTGGCTTGGTCCATGCATAACTTGGATCATGTATAGATGCTTAGACAAGGGTGGTGTTAGTATCCACTCCAAGTACTATAGGAATCTTCCCATATTTTTAGTGTTGGCCCCTGATAAGCTGTTTGACAATTGTCTGTCAAGTTTATCTGTTTATTTGGGCAATGCCCAGCAGTCTATGAAAGAAGAAAATAGACATGAAAAAATCCCTAAGTTACAAGATAGAATTTTGATCAACAATGGTGTTAGAGATGTATAAAACAATACTTCAAATAACTACACAGAAATTGTCCTTTCTTTGTTATCTTGTCTCCAAGGCCACACACTAACTTACTTTCTACTTGTACATAATGTATTTTCACTTTCTTTTTTCACTTCACTTCCCACTTTCTTTCTTGCCAGGAATGTTCTCTCCATTTACTTGTGGAGATTTATCCAATGTGTAAGGAATCTATCCACCAACTATAAACTAATATTCCTGCTACATTACCAAAGATGACTCCAAGTACATAAACCTCTCAGTGGGTCTTTATTTGAGATGACTGCAGAAGCAAATATGTTAGTTCATTTCTTGAAAGAACACATTTAATGGTAAGCAATATACAGAAGCAAAGGGAAAAGGATAATATTGTATTATCTTATTTCCACCAAGTATCAGGAACAAATGTAATCTGTGTCTAAAATGAACAGAATTAAGTATTCCCAGAGGACTGGTAAAAGAGGGTGCTTTTCTAAACTTGAGCTCCACTACAACCGCATTAAAAGTATCTAATACTATTATCTTGAGATAAGAAACAATAATCGGAAGCAGACATTGGAAAACACACCTAGTAAAGAAGTTTCAGCACTGGTCCTTTGCTATATAACCTTTGGCAAGATTATTAAGCTCTCCTAGATCCAGTTTTGTTTTGATTTCTTACCTCTGCAATGATAATAATTCTCCAGGGACATAATAGGTTCACAGAGGACCACAAGCTATGGAGTCAGAAAAAAAATGGGTCATTGAATTCCACTTCTGTTAAATACTAGCTGAGCAATCATAGGCATGTTAATTAACCTTTCTGAGCTTCACATTTTTCATGTGAAAATAATCCCTCATCTAGAGAGTTATGTAAAAGATTAATGAGATAACTAAAGTGTCTAGTTAAATGCTGGGAGCACCCTAAGCACTTTATAATTGATATTGATTATTATTCTCATAAAGTCAGAAGCTACTGCATTGATTATTATTTCTCATAAAGTCAGAAGCTACTGCAAAGCTTAGTAATTGTAAGAGCCAAATATTGAGCTGACAGTTTTTAACTTATCCCATAAGTATTTACTGAGCCTTGAGGCATTCAAAAGCCACTGCAGAGAAATTAAAAAATAAATGTACACAATATTACTTTGCCCTCAATCAGTAGTAATTTAGGTGAGACTTAGGACACATACATAATAGAGCTATTGGATTGGGCAGTATGTTGTCAACTACCTAATGCCTGCCCAGAGCAAGTGCTTTAAAACAGTAGGTGAGCCCTAACTGGTTTGGCTCAGTGGATAGAGCGTCGGCCTGCAGACTTAAGGGTCCCGAGTTCGATTCCAGTCAAGAGTATGTACCTTTGTTGCGGGTGCATCCCCAGTGTGGAGTGTGCAGGAGGCAGCTGATCAATGTTTCTTTCTCATTGATGTTTCTAACTCTCTATCCCTCTCCTTTCCTATCTGTAAAAAATCAATAAAAAATATTAAAACACACACACACACACACACACACACACGCAAACACAGACAAAAAAACAAACAAACAGTAGATGAGCCCTGGCTGGTGTGGCTCAGTTGGTTGGAGTGTCATCCCAGATACTGAAAGGTAGGTGCTGAGTTTGATTCCTGTCAGGGCACATATCCAGGTTGCAGGTTCCATCTCCAGTCATGGCAGATATGGGAGGCAGCAATTGCTATTTCTCTCTCACATCAATGTTTTTTTCTCTCTCCTTACCTTTCTCTAAAATCAATTTTTTAAAAAAAAACATATATCCTCAGGGGAGGATTAAAAAATAAATAAATAAAACAGTAGAAGAGGCATTTCCAGCTAGGGCAATTCAGAGACTAGAAGGAAAGGTGACCTTTGAGTTGAACGTTGAAGACATTGGATGGGCCAAAATGTGAGTGAAGGACATCCAGGTGGGAAAGATATAAATTAGTATAAAGTAGCCAAAATAATGAACACAGTTTATTTAAGGTGGCTACAGTTTTGACAGAACAGAAGTGATCGGCAATAATTTGATTGCTAATCAATTGCTGTGAGTCACTTTGAAAGTTTCCGTTTAATTTCAGATTCAAAGTAAACCTAAAATAAAGCAATATTTTAAAAGACAAAACATGAAAACATCCTAAGAAACTCTCAGAAGCAGTTGTTTATGAATACTGAGGCAGAAAGGTGTCATGTGACTGAGGATATCAACTCTTCTGATACCACGTGAAATTGGTTCATCAGCTTCTTTTCATAACTAGAAATCAAAGTGACTTTAACTGAGAAAAGTTTTACTGGGTAAACATTTGCCACATATTAATTTACCTCTTTAGTAATTCTATTTTAAGAGAGCAAGACTTAAAGGATTTGGAGGAATACCAGAATATATTCAAATGATCTTGTGCCATATGACTCTGTACCATATGTGATCAAACTTAATTAAATTGATTTTAAAAAAAATGTTACTGTTTGCCTACAAGGTGGCTATAACTCTTGGAACCTAAACTTTCCAAATATTAGAAGTGAAATCGTAAAAGTAGTTCAACCATGCAAAGATTTCATATCTTTTAAAAGACATAGACCTGGGAGAAAGGGATTATCTGTTCAGATGGTCAGAGTAAACAACTCACTTTGGGGCCCAACAGATGGAGGCTTTGAATCTTCGGAAGAGAAAGCAGAGAAGAATAAAAATGCAGAGATTAAAATGACCGTTTGGACTATATTTAAAAAAAAAACAACAACTTTCTTCCTTATTCACTGTGAGCCCAGAGGCCTATTATTCCAGATATAAAAAAAACATGAAATCCTCTGGTTCTAAAATTTCTCAGTCAATATTATTTATTCTTCAATAGGTATGCTTGAGTTTTAAAATACTATAGTTAATTTTATATACACTGAATTAAGATTATCTTATTTTGTTTTCTCTATTTTCAATAATATATTTTAGCTAGTATTTTATCTGGATAAACTGTGCCTTGTAAGAAACAAACAACTTTTATAATCTTTAAAAAGAACCAATTATAAAATGAATATTTAAGAAGAACTTTCTAGCCCATGAATTCTTAACTTGGTCAAATGAAGGCCTCTTTCTCACTGTCACAAGTACCATTGCTAAAAAAAAAATTTATCAATAGTCTCATCATATTAATATTGTGAGTTGATGATTAATCAAATGATATTGAGAAAATTTACTAGAAATGTAAATATTATAAGACAACAGAAGACAGCTAAGTACCCTGCAGTTTCTCACTCATTCTCACTTGAAAAATAGAGCAAAAATAAACATTTCATTTGTTTCAGACATCATAAAGCAATTTAAGCCCTGATGAAGAAATCTGATATTCTATTCATTTTATGTCAAATAAATTTTTATATTATGAGTTTATCATCTATTAAAACAGTATTTCTTGTATAATTCTAAAAAGTAGCTATTCATTATTCTTTTCTGAGATGAAATGTTTCAATGCTGAGAGGTTGAAATGAGAAAGCAGAAGCAAAGCTCTGATTCTCCAGTTCCTAGGCCAGTCTGGTCTCCCTATACCCACCTGAAATATTTCCTCCTTTCTGGTGAGTTCTCTTCCCTTTAAAATTAATCTGACCCATAACCTTCTCTAGGGAACCCTCCCTGATTGCCCCAAGTCCAGCTGGGCCAAGCTTCTTGACCACTCTGTATACTAGCGTATCTCTAGTGACCGGACTTGGCTATACTGATTGGGGATGAAAAGCTTGTATTAAAATGATCATGTACCCCAAACTGAAATAATCAAGGCTTAATCATGAAGAGAAAAAAATAGCTAATAACTTTTGCATGTTCATTGGGTGCCAGGCTCTGTTGCTCAGTCCTTTGCGTGGATTATCAACCCAACCTCCCAACAATCCTATCTACTATGCACTATTATTATCCGCACCTTACAGATAGGAAACTGAGGCTTGTAAAAAGATAAGTAATCTGCCCTAACTGGTTTGGCTCAGTCTATAGAGCATCAGCCTGCGGACTCAAGGGTCCCAGGTTCGATTCCAGCCAAGGGCATGTACCTTGGTTGCGGGCACATCCCCAATGGGGAGTGTGCAGGAGGCAGCTGATCGATGTTTCTCTCTCATCGATATTTCTGACTCTCTATCCCTCTCTCTTCCTCTCTGTGAAAAATCAATAAAATATATTTTTAAAAAAAGATAAGTAATCATCCCATGAAATTTGCAGTGAGTGAGCCCTTCAGCTCATCTCTTTCTGATTTCCAAATCTCTTCTCTTAATCACTGGGGTATACTTCCTTTCCTTACAGTCTTATTCTGCTTAAGACCTGAAACTCCTTTGAGATGTGGGTTCAGGATTTATAAAAGGCATTTAAGAGAATGAAACAGCTTCATTGTCTTCTTAAAACAGTGAATTGGTTTTTCTTATTAAATGTTTAACATACAATACCATCACACATTTACATATATGGAGATCAACATGGTGATGTTTAACACTCACTATTCAAACCTCAAGACCTGATATTTGGATAACTCAACAATAAAATACTCAAAATAAGTTGCTTTAAACTCTCTGGCAGAGATTTCATAGCTAAATGGTAGTTCAAGTCAAGGCCATATATATATCTGAGGAACATAAAGACACAAAAGTGATCTAGACAATTACAAAGACCAAGGAAGTCACGAAGAAGGTAAATTTTCAGTTGCTTTGAGGCAACTTCTTTGAAGCCAAATGGAAGTGGAATGAGATTCTGTTCTGACACCCTCTAGCTGTGGGAATGCAGTAGACTCTTAACTTCTTTGTCTCTTAATTTCTCCATCTCCATTTTGGTTTAATTTCAATAAACCAAAAAGGTTTATTGAAAAAATTAAGTATAATTATGTATGTAACAATGTTTGGTACATAGTTGACTTTTTAAGAAGTTAGTTCCTTTTCTCTTTCTTTTTACCTTTTACATGCATTTATTAAATCCTTACTAATGTTCTAGACATAGTTCATTCCCTGAGAATACAGAGTGAAGACAGAATTGAGCCTCTGAAAGAGCCCACAGCTTAGTGGGTAAGAATAATCAGAAAACCAACAAATAAAAGTCATGACCTGTGTTGCTTAGAAATGAACACAAACCAGACAGGAACCCAGGTTGGAGTGGAGGTTCTCTCAAAGAGGATGAGCTTAAGGTGAGTCTTAGCAGGTCAGGGGAGGCTTGTGACTACACATGGAGAAAGTGAGTGAGAGTCTTTACTTATGCTTTTGCATTTAAACCTCACAGCAATCCTGCATGTTGCATATAACTACCACTCCCACTTTTCTGATGATGAAACAGCAAGGCCTGGACAATACATCATGTTTATAAGTATGAATATCAAAGAATAAATAAGAATGGCAATATTATGTCATCATGATTCAAAGACACGGCAAAAGAGGGTAGTGACTAAGACCAGCTGGGCCAGAATCTCAACTTAAGTGAAGTAAGAGACTACAATGAACTGTATTCCCAGGCTGAAGAGACTAGATTTCTAAAGATACCAAAGATCCTATTGGAAGTCCTTGGAGTGGTGAAAAGTTGGGGAAGTCTGTTTTAGCTCAGAAAAAGTTCCTCACGCTTGTCCCATATCTCTTTTTCTTCTGGTCCAACTCAATCCAGAAGAGAAGGCAGGCCCTCATAAGAGGCTGCTGAACAAATAGAGACTACCCAGTTTCAGGGCAGCTCATATTAAATAAGAACAAACTCAAACACATAGAGCGATGCAAATAGGTTGGCTCTATGTTATCATACTGAAAGACTAATATTACCCCTTCGTTAGGAAACAAAAGCTGGGGTGAGTGAGTAAATCGGTCAACCCTTAGATTTTCTTGCCTTCCAGGAAAGAGTTACACATGTCAACATTGACTCAGCAGGGCTGGTTGCTGTTTAGAAAGTCATGTTACGCCCACTAAGCTTTTGTTCAAGGCCAGACAATATTCTTTGTGGAACATCAGTTTCTGCATAGTTAGAATCAGGATCTGAGTTTAGGTAAATGAAGATTATGTTTTGCTTTTAAGAAATCAAAAATATCTGTGTGTATTTATAAAAGGCTGTAGTATATTTTATTTCTTAACATGTCAGTTGAGACTGTTTAGGTTGAGATAAAAATGCCAAGAGGTTTATCAGCTCATATAAAAAGGTAGGGCTTGTTCCTGGGGCTTGGATCAGTCAGAGGCTCAAATGATGTCAATGGACCTTAGTTTTCCTGTCTTTTGCTTCTTTTCACTTTTTTGTTTACTTCCTTCTCCTCTAGTGGTTGCAAGATGGCTTTAGCAGCCCCAAACCTCACATTTCACCTGCTTTCCAGGAGGAAAGGCAAGCATTTTCCTCAATAGCACCTACACAAGATTCTAAAATGCAATCAGATGAGTATAGCCTTGGACTGTGGTCACTGCAAAGAGACCAATCATCATAGCCACATGGGTGCACTATTTTGATAACCCAGGAAAGAGAGAGGAAAACTCTGAAGGAGTTTATGGGACTAACCACAACGCCTGATCTTCCCTGCTCCAAGGCTAATGAGTGGTGCTGAGATGTTGAAATATAGAAGGGTTTCTTAGAAATATTTCTGGAATATAAGGGATGCTTGGAAAGGTCCTGGAGACTTTTGGAGAGAAACAGGTCATGCATTGGGTCCACTGCCTTTTTTCAGCCACAGGAGTGTCTGGGGTGGGGGGGGGGATCACTGAGAAACCTCAGCCTATATGAATAAATGAATAGTGCTGTGTCCCCAGGGGAAGCATCCTATGATTTTATTCACTGCTGAGAACCCATAGAAACACTGGGAAATCTCTTTGGCTGGATCAAAGACTGAACTCAGCATCGCCCTCAAGTGGCTGGCATGTCTGTCATTCCCTGATGTATGAACCTAGATGCTTGGGGAAATAAAACAGCCGTAATTAACAAAGGTTCTTCCTAGATGCCAGGCACTTTGCTCGGGTCTTTCAAGCATTATGTCATTAAACCCTCTTGATACATCTATGAGGTAGGTAACATTATCACACCAATTCCATCAGTGAAGAATGAAGGGGGACAAGTAACTTGTCAGAGGCCACGCAGCCAGTAGAGTGAATCAGATCTAATTTCAAAATCCATGCTCTGAGAGAATGATTATCTTTCAAAAGCTCCTGACTCCTTTTTTTATTTCTTTTAATTTGTGTTGTTTCCAAAATGTAATTCTTTTTTTTCTTCCTTGAGTTCCTTTTGTGGTTCTGTTTTTTAACTTCTTGACTTGAACATTTAGCTCATTCATGTTCGGTCTTTCTTTTGAATATATGCAGTTTAGACCACAGCTTTAGATGCATCCAGTAGTTTTGCTGTTTTTCTTCGCAAGTTGTAAGTATTTTAAATTTTCACTATACTTCTTTGTTTTACAATGTATTATGGGTGTTTGTTTTTTTTAACTTTTAAGCATGTGAATTTGGGGAGAAGGATAATCTTTTCGTTTAATTATTTCCTTTGTGGTTGAAGATTATAGTCAGTGTAATATCAATTCAGGCATTTATTAAATTTTCATTTGTGGCCTTTTACAGGCTCATGTTTTATAAATTTCCATGTATCTTTGGAAAAATATGTATTCTATAATAGTTTTATATTATATATATATATATATATATATATATATATATATATATATAGTCATTGCATGTCATAGCTACCTGGCAGATATAGAACTGATATGTTAAAATTGCCCATTTAAATTACAATTTGTGTCTGGCCGGTGTTGCTCAGTGGTTGAACACTGACTCATGAACCATGGTTCATTTCCTGGTCAGGATACATGTCTGGGTTGGGGTCTCGATCTCCAGTGGGGGCAGCTGAGCAATGATTCTCTTTCATCATTGATCTCTCTCCCTCTCTCTCTCTCTCTCTCTCTTTCTCTCTCTCCTTCTCCCTTCCTCTCTGAAATCAAGAAAAACATTCTTCAAAAAAAGTTTAAATTATAAATTTGTCAGTTTCTTCTTGCAATTCATTCAGTTTTTCTATCTATATGTATTTTTTATCCTCACATGAGGATATTTTTCCATTGATCTCTTGGAGAGAGTGGAAGAGAGAAGAAAAGAGAGAGAGAGAAATATCAATGTGAGAGAAACACATTGATTGGTTGCCTCCTACATGCACCCCAACCAGGGCAGGGGCCAGGGAGAAGTCTGCAACTGAGGTACATGCCCCTGACTGGAATCAAACCCAGGACCCTTTGGTCTGCAGGCCAATGCTATATCCACTGAGCCAAACCAGCTAGGGCTTGCTGTCTATATTTTTAAGTGTTATTTTCTAGGGGAACACAGCCATGATTATATATTCCTGATCAACTGTTTTCTACACATTATATATATATTTTTTAATAATGTTTTTGTCTTAAAGGTTATTTAATTTGAAATCAATATTGGTGTATGAGTTATATTTTGATTTCTAATTCCATGTCATATATTTTTATATCCTTCATCTCAAAAATTTCTGCATAAATATGTGTTAGATATACCTATTACAAAGAATATATAACTGAACTTGTTGTTGTAGTTTTTGCCTTTAAAGTCCAATCCAGAGATACTGAAAGTATAGTAATTACAGTGACAGTATAGTTTTCAATATTTTTAATCCTCCCATTAAAACAGACAGATAAATTAAATTAAAAAATCAAAGGTCCATGGACAAAATATATAACAAAACTAGCCAACCAGGAATCCCACAATACAAGCAAATGGGGACAAAGTATCAACAGCCACAAAATCCTCATGGAGTTGACATCCGTGCAGAAGAAAGTAGAGAGAAGCATGTATGGATGGTCATGATTAATGGTGAACAGAACCCCAGAAGGGTCAGCAGTTATTTACTATGAAGCACAGTGAACCAATATGAGAACATCAGATAAAACAGAATGAATTTTCTCTCTCTAATACCAAGTGAGTTCAAGGAACATGAAATAAGGGCTGAAGGGGTTAAAGCAGATTAACCCCTATTAACTCACAAAACTAAAATAGGCTTACTTATTTTTAATACAGGAACCACACTGTGGAGAAAATACTAGAAGCAGAATAAAGTTTATCAGTTTAGGGAAAATTAAGATATAAAAAGAGAACATTCAGACCCAAGAGGAAGACAGGAAACCAATTTCATGTAAAAATGAGCAACAGAGAATTCTCGAGGTCAAATTCCACACAAAGTTATAATAAGAAATGAGAAAATAAAAGGTATAATAACATTTCTAGAGATGATGAAAGTATGCCAGAAAAGCATGTCCACAAGCAGACAAAAACTGCAACTTATTTCAAAATTAGATGTAAGACATTAAGAAAGTTATACAAGGCATAAAAAACTACACAAATCAGATTTTTTACAACTGAAATAATAGAACATGAGAAAAAATTAGAAATAAAAGAAAATATCCTTTCAAAAATGGAGATTAAAATAGAAGGATACAAAAGGGAAATAGATGGTGAGAAGATTTTTTTAATCAAAGGATTAAAGATATAAGAATGCAGGAGAAAGTGACAAATACAAAGATGGGCAAAGAAGATCTCACATACAGATACTAAGCGTCCTGTAGAATAAAACCAAAGCAAGGGGGGGAGGGGGAAGAAATAAATAAATGTTTAATTAAATAAACCTTTTCTGAAAGTAAAATAAAAAGATTTATAACTACATATTGAACATTATACTTACAGACTCAGAATGATCAATACCAAGAAAAATTCTAGTAAAATCAATAAATTTTAAATAAAAAAAAAAACTTTGGGCATGTAGAAAAAAAAGATCATGCAATATATATATATGGCTAAGCAACCTTCTGACTGTCTGACAAGTAGCTATGACACGCAATGACCACCAGAAGGCAAATACTCAATGCAGGAGCTGCCAAGCTGTGGTGACTTGGCAGTGGTGGTTCTCAGGTGACACATCCCGGAATCAGACAGGAGGGAGCCCGATTCCAGGTTGTGTCACCCAAGGACCACTCTCTCACAATCCAAGACCCCTTGGGGGATATCAGAGAAAAGTCTCAGCCCCATCTCCACAGGCCAGGCTGAGGGACCCTGCTCACTCTGCAGATGCCCTTTGAGCTGTGGTGCTGCCCCAGGCATGGCCAGCAGGGGAGGAACCATGGAAGGTTGGCTCCAGGGCATGTCTGGCTGGTCTCGCCCAGTTCCACCCCACCAGTCACCTTCTAATTAATTTCCTTTCAATGAGCATGAATCCATGCACTGGGACACTAGTAAAGAAAATAAAATTATACCAGACTTTTAACAGCAAGATTCTATTCATGAAGAACATAGAATAGTATCATTAAGCTGTTTAAGAGAAGAAAGTATAAACCAAGATTTTCATATTCATTAAAACTGGCTTTAAAGAATATAAGACACAGATGAACTGTTATCAACATGCAAGAACTAATAGAATGCTAATCCAACAAGCCCTTTCTGAGGAATTCACTGGATAGTTAAGTTTTAAACAACCAAAATAAATAGAGGACTGAGACCAAATAAGAGCTTGAGGGAGAGAGTATAAACGTAATAGGTGAATGCTCTTATAACATAGATACCTTGTACTACTTCTAAAATGAAATCTGACTGATGAGAGGAATGTCATTTACCAAACACCTGAAGCAAATGTGTATTTCATAATGACACATTCAATGTAAAGTCATGAACAAGTCAAAGATGCCCATCGTTAATTCTATTCAACATTGTATCAGTGCTCTAAGCCATTTCAAAAGTGTAATGGGAAAATATTAATTAAAAAGTAAGAAAACATGTTGTAATTCACACATGATAGTTCAAGGGATAATACAAACTATTAGAACTAACAGGATACAAAAAACCCTGGATATATAATCAATGTACAAAAAAATTATGTCTTTATAGACTAACAAAAGTATTCAGAATATGCTTTTTTTTTTTTAAGGTACCTATAGAAATAATAGCAAAACCTATATGGTGCCTAGGAACAGCTATAAATGAAGATGTAAAAGACTTTAAGGGAGAAAAAAAACATAAAGCCTTATTCAAAAACACAAAAAGTGATTGAAATAAAAGGAGAATTATACTATGTTCATGCCTAGGAAGATTAGACATCATAAAGATATCAAGTCTCCTCACATTAATCTATAATTTTGACATAACTTTAATTCTAACCTTACCAACAAGCTAATCTTAAACTTTATATGAGCAATCAAATGGCCAAGCAGTTTTAAAAAACAAGATCATATCCTCATCCTACCAGACATCAAGATTCATTAGTAAGTTGTAGTAATTGAGATAGTGTGGTTTGAGTATAAGGATAAACCAATTGATTAGGTTGAAGAATCCAGAAATAGAAACACATCAATGAAATTTTAAATCCCAAGTATAGTTGCTTTAGTTGATTCTGTTGTAGGGTCTGAAATTAGTGTTTTGTTGGGGCTCAGATTTCAATTTCAACGTGCAGGAATCCGTGCACTGCAGTACTAGTAAAGAAAATATGGATATGGAATTGGATTATAACAAGACTCATTCTCCTAAAGTCAATTTTGTTGTCTTACCTCATTATACATACAATAACTTTAAGTTTTAGGATGTTCAGTTCTCATACAGCTTTTCTTAGCCTATCTCTTAAGGTAGAGTGGGAAAACTTGGGCGTGGAAAGCAGGAGCTGGTAATTGCTTTGTTGCCTTTTGTCAATGGCTGATGATAAGGGACTCACCCCTCTTTTCTCATTTGAGGATAAAATTCAATAACATTCACAAAAGTGCTTTCAAAATTCTCAGGTATCCCTTTGTCTCATAGCCAAAAGAAATAATCATAATGACTTTATCATGATCCAGACACTGTACTAAATGCGTCATGTAAAGTATTGGTGTTAATCCTAGAACAACCAACCTCATAAAAAAAGATGCAATTATCATTCTCATCTTATGATTGGCACATTGAGGTTAGGAGGAATTCAATAACTTTCCCAACAGCAAAGTTAATTAGATAGTAAATAATGGAGCTAGGACTCATATCTATGTCTGTTGAATAGTAGTGTTTGGTCTCTTAGTTACTACTCCACAGTCTCTCTATAAAATATTGTTTGAAATTGAACTGGCATATTTTTAGCCTGGATATCAAAGTTAAAAAAATTATATAACCTGAATTAATTAAAACCCACCTGTTACCCTTTCTCAAAAACATCTTCAGAGAACTAAATGGACTTTTCTTTTTAATAAAATGCTGACCAGAAGTGCTCAGATGACCAGAAGGATCTTCTAAAAAATGAAGTTTAAAAGTGTGAGAAACCTGGAGAGGATGCTGCTTCCTGAAACCAGAGTAAACTCCTAATGCCCTGTTTGTGAACCAGGTCTTGCACTGACACATGAAGAAGCTCTTTTAATTAACTGGGTAGGAATTTAATATCTTCACATATGCAAGGCAAGTCGACTTGCCCAGGCAACCAGATACACCAAAGCTTTGTCTATTAGTTCTGCTCTTTTGGCTTCTGAGGGATCCTTCTAAGTCATGGGAATTAAGGCTGACTTAAGTAAGTGGTTTTGAACTCGAGTGTCCCTTGGGAAAATTAAGATATGGTAACCAGTGGCAGGGAGTACAAGGTGACCTAGGGAATTAAAAATTAATAATAATAATAATAATACCACTCAGATCCCAAATAAAAATACCCAGGAGATTAATTTGCAGGATTTGTTCTGACAATATGTAGAGACTGAGAATGACATGGAATGGGAGCCCTGGGAAGTGGAAGGGGGAGAGGGCAGGAGCTAGCATCTGGTGAAGAAAATCCGTTCCATACACACTGCCCACCATCATCGTGTGGAAATTTTTTAGGCCTGCTTGTTTGATTTTTGGTATGCTGCTGTGGCAACTCTGTTTACCACTATGCCTAAACTTCTTGCCCTGGGAGGTCTGTTGGCCAAGGCTCCGTCTGATGTGCATCTTGAACAGTTATCCTTCTCACTGGCGTTTGTTGGGAAGACCCCTCTCAACGTGTAATCTGCCAGCCTCACAGCAAAGAACAGGATCTCTGCCTAGACACGGTTACCAACATCAGTGTGGTTGGGCTTACAATCCTTGAGAACAGGCTCTGTCTGGGTCTTTCTTCTATTCACTTCTACAGAAAGCTTCTAAAGCACTTGAGGAAAAGTGTATCATTGAAGAGGTCTCTTAAAGCTCAAATGAAGATAATTACGTAGAAAAAAAAATATTTTTTTAAATGATACTGAAGTTCTGAAAACTAGGTATCCAAAATAGAAGAAGAAAAATCCCATGGAACAAAATCTGCAGAACTGCTTGGAGTTGTGTTTGCATCTTTATGTCATAAGGCAGATGGCCCAGTTCTGGACTGTCCAGCTGACAGCTATCATTTAGGAAAAGGTGTATGTATTATGTTACCTGAGAAGTCAGGGACAGGAAATTTCTATCATATTATCTTATTAGACCAACGCTTTTTGCAAAAAAATTTTTTCTCTACAGTTAAGGTAGCTATCTTTGTATCCCTTCATGTTTTTTTTTTTTCCATTCCATTTAATTTGTTAGGGTGACATTGGTTTGCAAAGGTTTTTAAATTCTGAAGAAATTAAATAACAAAAGTCAAAGCAAGAGAGTGCTAACTCAGTCAAGATAAGCATGTCCAAAGGTGGGGGCTATCTCTCCGTTTCCCCTCTAGATCTGGAGGTGGAAAAAACAGTCGTCAGAGCCCAGGTTAATCTCGAATGTTTCTTGCTTCATTTGACTATTTAAACATTTTAATTTGATTCTTGTCTGTTCTACATCTTGTAAAAATAAGTGGAGTATTTTTAGATTAAAGAAATAACATACTTTGTGAGCAGGTGGAGAGCTAGAAAAAAAATTCCTTTCACCAGGTGTCACACTCTCAAACAGCACACCAGGTGTAAAGTGGAAAAATAACCTTGGAGAGGATCTGGGGAAAATTCCACGAAAGGCCAGACCATGACGATGCTAACCCCTGGCAGCCATTTTGCTTTGCAAGTTCACTACAAAGAAAATATGCCCCATCACACAGAGGACCAACCTGGATAAATAAAAATTGATTTTTTAAAAAACTAAAAAAAAAATTATAAATAATGAAAGCTTCACCAGCTTTTTGTCAGGTTGTTCCTCCACCTCCCACGCTCATCCTTCCTTACTCACCCATGGAAACCCTGCATATTCATCCCGCCCCAGATAAATTGCCATCGTTCCTAGGAAACGTCGTCTACTTCAAGTCAATTCACTAAGACCAGGCACTGAGGGGTCAGCACCAGTGAAAACAGACCTCAGCCTCCAATGGCTGAAGGTCTGATGGAAAGAGAGGCTCCAGGGACGCAACAAACACCAAGTGAGTGAACGCTCGCTCACTGCGGGTCAGGCGTTATTCTAATGACACACATTAACATCTGAGGACACAGAAAAGGCTTTTGTGAAATGGGTATGTGTATGTGAGCTTGCAAAAGTTCTAAGCACACAAGCCGTACCACAGTTGTGCATAATTAGGATGACTCAAAGATAATGACATTTCAATAGTTATTTACAGTGCACGGAGCATGCTCACATCAGGATCTGCTAGGATGCTCGGGAGGGCCCCCTGGGATAGAGAGACAGCTAGTGTGAAAGATTTCATTTTACAGGTGAGACCTGCAAGGAGCGGGGTAGACATGTAAAGACTTGAATTGGACAGAGACAGCGAAGAGCAAAGAGTGAGGAGAGCAAAGGTGACTCCAAGTTTGCCTGTAACATTGCATTTCTTTTAGTTCTTTTATTTAAATAAAATTCGATGCATGGGGGTGAGGGAGGAAAGAGGGGATAAAAAGTGAAGCTTAGTTCGCTTTTTGCGATGAGTAAACAATTGTTCCTTTATGAAACTCTGCTTTTCAAAAAACTTTTCACAATGACAAAAGCATAATATTCAACAAAAAGGGAATTAAAAGCACTTTAAGAATATTCTTTAAATACATCCCCTCCTGTATGTATTGCAAAAATTAATTGTGGAGGGTTAGGCTGGCAAAGAGCAGCAGTATTTCATACACTGTCCTTTCTTTTTTCTTTTCTTTTCCTTAGCTTTCCTTTCCTTTCCCCACACTCAGCAACTATGTCATTCTGATTTACATAACAATGGAAGCAAGTTGTTTATTTGTCTTTATGCGGTCATAGATTTGACCATCCTGAAGGCAGGAGTCCTATCTCAGGCACCCTTGTATGTTCAGGGACTGACATCACGCCCAGTTAATAGGTACCGAAGAAAAGATGGTTGCACAACACACACACGCACATACACACACATCCACATCAGAAACTGGGGACTTAGCAGAACCTGTTTCATTTATTTTTTCCCCTTTAGTAGCGTGTTCTTTTATTAGGATTTAGGACTAAAGAAAAAAGGAAGAGTGGTATAGAAAACAACCCCCCATTCAGGATCAAGCTCGCGATGTGTGGATGACAAGTCCTCCTGAACTTCCGAGCAAGATTTGGTTGCATTATACGTGGAGAAAAGTGAGGACTTGGTATTGATTTGTACCCCGATTCAAAGAGCATGCAGGTGTTTAAGCATTTATGAAATTGATTGACTCCCCTCTAGCAGACAACTGATAATAAGTTTAAGCTTTGGAGGGAGGCGGTAAAAGGTTTGATTATATTAACAATACTAATAGTCATGGGTTCATAAATCTTAAGAGAAAGGCTGCATATGCCACGTATAATGCATGAAAAAAAGTTGTTCTTTTATCACGGATAACTCACCATTGTGCGGAGATTTAGTTGATCGGCTATCCCATTATATGACTAAGTATCTGATGTCTTGTTTTCTTTCAGGAAGGCAGGTGCAGGATGAAGCAGGAAGCCTGCCAAGAAAGATGATAAATTAGCATTTGGTGCTGGCCACCAGAGCACTAGGAAGGCAGGGCTGCCAGGAATTAAGAGGGAGAGTAACCAGAAATGACTTCTGACCAGGACTTGAGAGCTGTTTACTTTTGGTCTTCATTATCTCTGTGGTATTTTTAAGGGTCTCTGTTAGTTTTGTAACCTTCAACATGAAGTACTCCTTTAAAACAATTAAGACACTACCTCCAAATATTGTATTACACCTGCCAAGGTCAAATAAAAAATCAGAGTTGAGCGAGGACTGGTCAGTGGAAGCAAATAAATGGCCTCAGCAATGAAGTGATGGGGTGAAGCAGAGGCGAAGAGTGGCTGCAGCTTGTTGTGGAGGGAGCTCCTGGGCTGAACTGGGCGGACATGCTCTGGCATAGAACACAGCTTACTCGTATTGTGTTTCACCTTCCAAGATGCAAAACATAAAAATAATAACAATGGCAATACGCATAATCTTAGCATTTAGAATCAGCCTGTTTTGTTAACTTATCCTGTCTACAGGTTACTTTTCTGTTATCTTATTATAAGTCTATAAATCAGTTGTTTTGTTTTGCTTTTATATTTTTATTGATTTCAGAAAGGAAGAGGGAGAGGGAGAGGAAGAGGGAGAGGAAGAGAGAGAGAGAGAGAGAGAGAGAGAGAGAGAGAGAGAGAGAGAGAGAGAGAGAGAGAGAGAGAAGATGATGATGATGATGATGATGAGAGAGAATCACTGATCAGCTGCCTCTCACACACCCCACACCAGGAATTGAGCCTGTAACCTGGGCATGTGCCCTGACCAGGAATTGAACTGTGACTTCTTGGTTCACAGGTCAACACTCAAATGCCGAACCATGCCAGCCAGGCTATAAATCAGTTTTTAATATCCAGGCAATGTCTCTATCAGAATCACCAGGGCTGTTCTTAATTCAATCCAACCAGGATGTAGTGCTCATCTAAGAAGCACCTGGAACTCAGCTGAGTGTTGAGATATACAGACAGAAGATGCAACCCTCACCTGAAATCAAGGTCCAGTGAAGGGAGTCAAACCCAAGGTCCTGTGCTCAGCACTGTGGTCATGGTACATGTAGTGTCATGAGAGGATCCTGGCAGGCTCAGGAAAGGGCTCCTAGGAGCAGTGACAACTGAAATGGCAAAGATGAGAGTAACATAGCTATTTTTAACATGCCAGCTGTATGCCCAGAACTCAGGATGAAGGTATGGAGGTGAGACATGAAACGAGAGGTTCTCAGAGTTGGTACCACAGAGAATTCTGGATTTCTGACTGAGGAGTGTGGACTTTATTCTGGAATTAATGAGACATCACTAAAGGATGCTGAGCAGTGGAGCCATGGACTCCATTAGCGTTTAGTAACAAATATAACATGGTGGGCACCGTAATTGAAACAAAACCTAATACTACATGGTGAACACAGAAAGGGAACTACTTTCTCTGGGAACGAAGAGAGTAAGGTTGTGCTTTCCAGAGGGGGTTACACTTAAGATGGGTTTTAGGGGATGAGTAGGCGTTCACCAGGCACAATGGGAATGGAGAGCGTTTACACTAGATGAGGTGGAGGGTGATGGGGAGGAGAGATTGAGAGAGACAAAAGATGAAGTCGGGGAGGGGAAAAAGAGAGGAAAAAATTGTGACGGAGCTATGAAAAGCTAAAGAAAATGGCATTTTAGATTTTGATTATTGGTTATACAAATTATACATTTCTAATAAAGAGCACCCTTATTTTCAAATACACTACCTCTGACACCTGAAATAGAGACTGTTTGGGGTTCTTTTCCCCACAGAAAATAAGCAATAGAGCAAGATCAAGATAAGCTAGAATCGTAGGCTTTGAATTTTTGAAAGTTTTTTTCCATAAAAAGAATTCAGAGACTGACTCTGAGCCCTTCCTTACACCCAGGAGAACACGGAGGCCCAGGGAAGGTAAGTAACATAGGTCCCTAACAGGAGGTCACACAGCTGGCTAGAGGCCATGGTGAGGCCAGCTTGGGCCCCTTGACTGGTGTGTGACCTGCCTTTCTCTGTCTCTTGAATGTCACCCAAGCATGCTTTCATCTCAGGACTTTGCCAGGCTCTCTGCTTCCAATAAATCACAAGTTCATTCTATTCACATGTAAAGTCTAGTTTGCTCATTTGTTCCAATTTATTTTTATGCTACCTGTGTGTTCCCTAGCAGACACTAAGTGGAAGAGTATTTTTAACCCAGGTTGCTTTCCTCCCCACCTCTTCAACGCCTGAGACATTTAGTTGTTAGAATATTAGTCATTTTTTCTGTGCTGACGTGACTCAGTATAGGAGCATCTGGGAGCTGGAATTCAGTTTGCAGTCTGCATCCACCATCTTAGGTGGAGGGGATAGGGGGGGCGCTGAGAATTCTTTGCCCAGGTCCAGTTTGAGACAGGAAAGAGCATGGCCCCTTTTTACAGATAAAGTTAAACAATAGAAAAAGGTAATTACAGGAGGATAAGAATGCCTTGCATGGAAAATACTATACTAATTAATATGTAAAAATATTAATTGAATATTATGAAAAATAATTGAAACCATAAAGACAATTTTAATAGGCATAATGATTGCTCCTTAGTCATTATTTTAAAATAAATTCAGCATTGACATTGACCACACTCTGCTGTATAATGAAGAGGTGCTCCTCTATCTGCAGAGGACACATCCTAACTATGTGACTTCAGCTCCATTGCCAACTCTGTGACTTCGAGCACCTCATTGAACCCTCCGGCATGTTTTCTCATCTAAACAATGAAAAGGTCTGTACTCTTACACTCTCAACTTCATGACTGAAAATCTGTCTAGTTGATTAATATACAGGGTGCTGTGTCTGAAGGTCTAAGAGGTCAGAATAAGGAGGTGGTATGGGAATAGGGTAATTCAATTACCATAAGAAACCATAAATTGGGGGAAAGAAGAAAGGGAAGAGGAGGAAGGGAGGGAACAGGGAAAGCAGGAAAGAAAGAGAATGGGAAGCAAAAGAGAAGCCCTCATTTCTTACTTGATTATTTCATGGGTCTGCAGCAGCATTAATATTTCTACATATTCAGACTGACACACTTGCGGGATGTCTCCTTATGTTGGCTATTTTCACTAGAAAGTTAAAGTCTAAGAAGGGACAGAAGAAAGAAATGGTACTTTACACCCCAGGCAGAGTATTCAATGCACTGTCCCAGGTCAAGAAAATTCCTTCCAAGAGAATGCCTGGCCCGCCCCCTTCCTAGGCTCCCACTAAGATATTATTGAGGCTTTCCTCCAGGCCAGAAACCATTCTACGTGCTTTATTATGTATTCATTCATTCAGTCATCACAACCCTAGGAGGTAGTTACTATTAGTAATTCTATTTTACAGATAAGGAATTTGAGACACAGAGAGGTTAAGTAATATACCCAAGGCCACACCGCTGTCAAGTGGCAGAGCAGAATTCAAACTCAGACATGTCGCTGTGTTATCTGTAAGTCTTAAATGTATGCTCAGTTGTGTGGAATCAGATGGCCCTGTATCCTTCACATATGAGATGGCTAACCTTGAGCACATCTTAAAATTGAGCCTCATCTTTAAACAGTGAACCATAAAACCTATCACTCTGGGCTACAATGAGTATTAGATATACATAATACTCTGTAAAAATGAAGGGCTTACTTTTTTTCCTTTTCCCCTTAAAGGTCTCAAGTTAGCTCTCTGTGTTGCACAGCTTACAGAGCTGTAACTCTTCTTATGGGTTATTGCTCTTTTGCTACCCTTTCTCAACAGGGCTGTTTTGGGGACTAAATTTATCATACATTGGTTCATCTGGGCATAGAAAAAGGTGTCTTTTTCTCTGGTGTGTGGGTGTGTGTATGTGTGTGTGAATTCACTTGTTTTGAACATTTTCATATGTGCTGAATAAATGAATCATTCTCAAGGTTTAGCACTGAGTGCCTGAAAATACACACACATGCATACACATGTACACACACACTCCACCACCACCAACAACAACCCAGAAGTACAGCGTGTTCAAATTTGATGAACTGAAGTTTCCAGCTGCTATTCTTTCGATCTAGCCAAACACTATGCTCAGTTTGGAATTGGTTCCCTTTAGTTTGCAAGGTCCTAATTGATATGCAAGGTTTGAACTCTTTCCTCCTGATATCTTGTTTGGTTCTACCCACATTTAGCACATTTTAGAGTTTTCTTTCAAGAAAAAACAGCCATTTTTTGGAGGAAAAGAGTACCACTTTTTTCCCCATCTACACTTCATTTAAAAGATGTATAGTAAATGTCTTACCTAAGTTCAGTTGAATGTTAATCCTCAAATACCAGTTCTATATTTTTGCTGACATCTCCCAGATCTTCATTTCTTATGGCTGATAACTTGGAAATAAGCCTTATTTCTGTGGATAATCCTATATAATAAAAGCCTAATATGCAAATTTTCCCCTTGACCGGGAGTTCGACCAGGGTGCAGGGCTGGCTGGCCAACCGTGGGAAGGAAGGCCCCAACCAGTGGTAGCGGTGTTGGCATTGGCAGGCAGCTGGGGGAAGGGAGGTCCCAGCTGGCAACTGACAGACTCTAGGAACCCTACTCATGCATGAATTTCATGCACTGGGCCTCTAGTAACAATAATAATAATAATAATAATAATAATAATAATATATTGACACCTTCTATGTATCAGACACTATGCTAAGATTTTTTTAAATTTTGTTTTATTGCTTAAAGTATTACAAAGAGTATTACATATGTCTCCTTTCCTTTTTTCCCCCCTTGACCTTCCCCCAGTCTCCCCAACCCCCCACTGTCTTGTGTCCATTGATTATGCTTATATGCATGCATACAAGTCCTTCAGTTCATCTCTTAACTCCCCCCAACCCTCCCGAGCCTTCCAGCTGTAGTTTGACAGTCAATTCAATGCTTTTCTGCCTCTGTATCTATTTTTGTTCATCAGTTTATAATGGTCTTTATTATCCTTAAATGAGTGAGAGCATGTGATATTTTTCTTTCATTGACTGGCTTATTTCACTTAGCATAATGCTTTCCAATTCCACCCATGCTGCTGCAAATGGTAAGAATTCCTTCTTTTTTACAGCAGCATAGTATTCCATTGTGTAGATGTACCACAGTTTTCTAATCTCGTCTGCTGATGGGCACTTAGGCTAAGATTTTTTACAGGCATATTGAATTTAATCCTCACAACAAACCTTTAAAGCAGAGACAAGTACTGTCAACCCCATTTGGTAGATGAAGAAACTGAGGCTCAGAGAGCATCACCCAAGTGGAAAACGATGAAGCCCAAATCTGAACAGCGTTGATCAGAGCTACATTCAACTATCTGTAACAGAAACCAGACTTTAGTGGTTTAACCAAATAAAGGTTTAGCTTTTACTATCTAACAAGAAATCCAAGAGCAGGAATATTAGAGCTTGTATGTTAGCTCAGAAAGTCATTGAAGACCCAGTTTTCTTGCAGCTCCCAGCTATACCATCCTTAGCATGTGGCTGTTATCCTCATGGTCAGGAGATGGTTGTTCCACCTCCAGGCACTGCATCTGTCATGAAACAGGAAAATGGGGAAGGGCAGGGGACAATGGACATGTTAACTGAATCTGTTCCTTTTGATCAAGAAAATGGTAGCTTTTCCAGGATAATTTCGTTTACAACTAGATGACCAGAACAGGTGAATCAGCTACTCTGATGAAGAGGAAATGTGGAGATGAGAATATTTTTAAACTAGCATATTGTTGCTCTGAATAAAACTTTGGCTCTGTTACTACGAAGCACAAAATGACTATTTGATAGACAACCACAGGGCCAATTTGTGAAACCAGATGGCTACTGGATGCTAAATCTCTATAAATAAATGTGTTCATAACCTCTGCCCCAGCAGAAAATCAGAAATTCGAAGCCCTCCTCCAAAAAAGTAAAGTGTGAGGCCAACTTGTCGCCAGAGTGAGAGTTTTGTTATGTTGCTTCTTCTGAAAACCCAGCCCTGCAGCAACGAGGAAGGAGGAAGCCCCAATGGTGTCCAGGCTCTCTAATCGCCACTGGCCTCCCACACCCTTTTCAATGAACTAAATGACCATCAAGCCTTCTGCTCCCTGACGACCAAACACTGAAAATAATTTTCTTTGAAAAGACTTTGTTCAACCTAATTTGTGAGTAAAATTTCCTAAGGGCAGCGGTGAAAGGCCTAAGATAATGAGGAAGTCTTCAAACTCAGCGTACTGATGAGATTGGCTCTCCAAGTTACCATACACCATTAATCAACTGTTACTAGGCAGAGTCACGGAACCCAGATAGAGGTCAGCAGATCACATGACCCACGGCGTGCCAGACTGCGAATGTCCTGCTGCTTAAACTCAAGCAGAGTGACTTTCTAAGTAGCCCCACTTAGCAGAATTCACAACCTAAGCTGATTTTTCATAACTAGAATTCAGTTCAGACGGTGGCGAGTCACTCAGGAAAACAAAGCAGAAAAGCTAGAGGTGGGCAGTAAGGGGTTAGGGGCTGCCGCTAAGTAAACAGCATATGTGATGCATTTTACAAGGAAACAAAACTGGAAATAAAAATTATTTTGAGCACTCTATGAACTTTAATTTAATGTGTCCTTAATGGAATAAGGCAAGGGCTTTTACTCCTTATTTTCAATCAACATTTCGATTTAATCTTGTCCTTTATTTTTTCAGCCCAAACCATAGTTGCTGCACTTCATCATTTTCTACTGAGCAGAGAATTTTGATTTCTCAGATGCCCCTTAAACTAGGTGTCATTGTGTCACCCTTGTGACAGATCCCACTCTTCACTGACTTCTGTTTGATCCTGCTTGCGTGGTAAGGCATTTTATTTCTAAGTAAGATGGTTTTGAAAGCAGATACATAAACATCTCAACATCTCCTTTAACTATTTCTTATGTGAGCAAAACTCCAAATCCCAAACTACCTCTCTGTTCATTTATTCTAGAAGTTTAATATAAAGGAAAAATAGAAATTAAAAAAACAACAACAACATAGAATCACCTATTACAGAGAACAGGGCAATTTTTATTTTATTTTAAAAACAATTCCCTCCTATCTTGGTTCAGCATGCCATTTTTCAGTCATACTTGGAACAAGGCACCCGGGAAGGACCACATTTAGTAGAAATACACAGAAGGGCATCCAGAAAAAAAGCCAGGCAATGTTCAGGTTCTGTTTTCATACCAATTTAAATGTGAAATAGGTTGTGCTATCCCATTACGCATATGGAAGCCCCCAGTCTTAAAGTCCTGTGTTTCTTTTTGTCAACCAAAAACTTGCCCACGTTTATACCAAAGCAGAACAATCTATGTGGATCTAACTCACCATGACAAAAGGTGGAAAAGAAAAATGATTTAATTTAAGATCACTGGTGTCTATTATTGGTTTAGGCTAAATCTTTCCTAACTAATATTGCCATTATTTTTTAATTCCGAAATTGAAGAGCATGTCAGATGAAATGCTTACAAATCCTTCTAGATAAAGGCAGGAGATAATCAAAAGTTAAACCTTGCATGCATTTTGACCAGCAATTCCACTTTTAGGAATTTACTTTATAAAAATAATCAGAAGAGTACATCGAAGGATATGTGAAGTATATTTATCATATACATCACGAAAATATTTGCCTTAGTGAAATGTGGAAGTCCCTAAAATGTCCCAAAATAATAACTTGGTTAACTAAATTATGATGATATAATGAAATTTACTGTAGATAAATGAAGATCACCATTTGCTGATATTGCAAAAATATCCACAATTCATTGCGATAGGGAAAAAAATAAGCTTAGAGAACAGTTTAGGCAATATGAGCTCATTTTCCCCAAAAATAGTACTAACATGTAATACGCTAAGAAAAACTGTATGAAAGAATACGCTCCAAAACATAAAGTGATTATCATGGGGCTACTAGACCATAGGTAATTTTCACTTTTTTAACAATAGACAATGCATGTCAAGGTCATAGCATAATATCTGACACATGTTGGGTCTCACTATGCATTAGGTGTTACTGCCATTAGGGTTTTAGCTCTGCCAGCCACTGCCTCTGATGTGCCACTGTGTTTTGTAGGTCTCTAAGTAATTTCTTTCTCTTTTCTTTCTTTCTTTTTTTAAACAATAATGAGAAAACTATGCAAGGAGTCATTTGCATTTTAAGGGGAAAGAAAGGGTGGGGGAGGTTGGGGGAGAGTTTTCTGCACCAACTGCTGCCTTCCCATGTGGGTCGGTGACATGTGTGCAAAGGGCCTAAAGAGAGAGGTGGAGGGTAAGCGAGAAGGAAGGCTTCATCCCGTGAAATAAAAAGCAAACAATATGCATATCAGCATCCTAAGATGTACCACTCTGCTGGGAAAACCCAAGACAAAAGAATTATCTGGACACAACAGTTCAAAGCATATTGCACCTGTCAAAACGTCTGTCATCTTCTATAGAACTGCACAATTCTAAGAGAGAAAAGGGAAACTTGAGCAAAGTCACTCAGGAACAACAGCTCACTTTGTCTCCTTCCTCTGGCCAAGTCCTCCATCTGAAAGCCATTTAGCTTCATGCTAAAGCTTGCCTGGAAGGAGCAGACAATAGGAAGGTCTCTTTCATTGTCAAGGACAGTTACACTTTGAAGATGACGCTCAAAAGGGGTTAAAATGGGTCAACAAGCAATTGTCGGGCTTATGCGAGGACATGTGAAGAGAACATTGTTGGAGTCGCAAACAAAAACATTTCGATCTCAAAGAATTCAACTTTAACCTAGAGGAGGTGTGGGAAGGAAGGCACTAACATGCAATACTGATTTCTTACCAAAGAATGAAGGGGGAAGCGACCTACCCCTACAGCATTAATTAATAGACAGCTTGGGGATGGTCTTTGCCATTCCAAACATCCACTCCCACTGTATATGAGAAAGCTAGGTATAATTTAGGGCAAAGTGAGAAAATTTTTATTTTTTTAATGATGTAAAATATGCAAGGGGTGCTAATTACATGCAGACTGTCACATTTGTAAGACATTTTCTGGATGCACTTTACAAAATATGTCTAGCATTTAGTCAGATGATAGGTAAATGGCTGGGGAGACACGTGGGTATATTTAAACAGTAGTTATTACTTTTGCACAATTTTTTAGCTATCCTTAAAAGGAAAGCTGAGAAACATGTCTGAGAAGAGCTGATTTAGAGAGAAGCAGGATAGCAAATTCCAGTTGGCCTGCCTAGGTTTATGGCCTGGCTCTTATACAGGTCACATGACTTTGGACAAGCAACTTTACCTTACTATTCTCAGTTTCCACCTGAGGGGATGGCAACAGGCCACAGAAGTATTGGGAGGATTAAAGGAGAGCCTACATCCAGGAGAAATGAAAACATATGTCCACATTAAAACTTGTACAGTAATATTTACAGCAGCGTTATTCATAACAGCCAAAAAGTGGAAATAATCCAGTGTCCATCAACTGAAGAATGGATAAACAAAATGTGGTATAGCCATGAAATGGGATATTATTCAGCCATGAAAAAGAATGAAACTCTGATACATACTACAACATGGATGAATCTTGAAAAATTATGTTAACTGCAGGAAGCCAGCCACAAAATACTACCTATTACATAATTCCATTCATATTAAATGCCCATAATAGGGAAATCTATAGCTACAGAAAGTTAGTGATTATTTAGGACTTGGGGGGATGGAGGGAAAGGAAGATGGTAGCCAAAGGGTACAGGGTTTCTATTTGAGTGGATAAAAATGTAAAATTTACGGTGGTGATGGTTGCACATATCTGTGAATTATGCTAAAAATCAGTGAGATGTGTACTTTAAATGGATCACTTATATGGCATGTGAATTAGACTTTAACAAAGCTATTTAAAATAAATATAAAAGAAACCAAGAATGATGGTCAAATCCTTATGGCAATAACAAAACAAAAATTTTTAAGGAGAGTAGAGATATATTGTAATAAAGGAATCAGAACACTATATGGCATATAGTAAATATGCAATAAACACTGACTATTGGCATTGTTTATATGAATAAATAGAAATCATTGTATATAGTTTTAGAAAAGAGTATTGCTATGTAGTCTAATAGGCTGAATTTTTTCATTTTAACTTTAAAGTATTCATATATATATATATATATATATATATTAAATTCAAGATTAACCCTGAAATCTAAAGAAAAGCTATGCCTACAGAGTCTATTTAAAAATAAAATGCAGATTTTTTCTGTTCTTGTATGACCTTGCAATTTAAGTATATTAAATTATTTATAATTGTCAAATCTTCTTTAAGCTTTAGAAATTGACTAGCTACAGAGTCAAACAGGAGAAAATGGAGAAAGGTCATTCATTATGAAATATACTCACAATTGGATTATTTTTAGTCTTTGGATTGTTTTCCAAAAGCCACACATGTTATGCCTACATTTAAATAAAAAGAAGCTTATTTTGGTTATCAATTTTCAAAATCTGAAACAATTCGAAAAGATAAAAATGATAAGATTTATTCTCTTCCCCCACAAGAACCCAATCCTTTTCTCCTCTTTCTGTCCCCTCAGCATCAAGATATGTATTTATTTATAGGTCTACAGGTACCTTATTTATGCTTTTGGTCTTGCTCAAAGATAAATTTACTAAGAAACTAACAAAATTTAAGCTTCAGAGCCCTTCATTTGCAAAGGCCTTCTACCTAACTGTAGTCAGGATTTTTTCCCTTCAAGAACCCCCCTCAAAATATTGTGTTCAAGTCACACAAATGTTGATCTGTCCCTGGTTGCTACTTCCTGTACTACTCATTACTCTCAAATCGTACACTCTCCAAAATCAAGTTTAAATACTGCCACTTGAGTCCGACCAGCCTGGTTCAGTGGGTGAACATTGACCTATGAACTGGGAGGTCACAGTTCGATTTCTGGTCAGGGCACATGCCCAGTTGTGGGCTTGATCCCCAGTGCGGGGGTGGTGTGCAAGAGGCAGCCAATCAATGATTCTCTCATCATTGATGTTTCTGTGTCTCTCTCCTTCTCCCTTTCTCTCTGAAAACAATAAAAATATATTGAAATCCTGCCATGTAATGCCTTTTATTACTATTCCAACCTAAATTGACCTTCTCTTCTCTAAATTTCCATTATATTTATTCACTAAACAACTTCAAAATCTTTTTCCAAAACCCTTCAGATATTTGAGGTTTGGAACTTAAATTTGCTTGCATATTAGGGTGCATAAACGATATGTTATATAGTGGTGTATAAATCATGTATTATCCATCAGGATCTCAGATAACACCCCATAATCAAATATATTAATGCATCTTCATCAAAATACATGAATATTCACACTGAGATAAATAAAGGCTATAAGTTAACTTCACTTCAGTTTAGGTGATAACTAACACCCAATGAGCCATAAAAGAACTTTCCATTTTTGGAGATTTTGGATTTCAGAATTATGGCTAAAGGATTATAGACCTGAACATTATTGTGTCATTATTTCATGTCTCACCAGCTAGGTTTTACTTGACCAAAATGTCTATTCACCTCTGATCCCCAGGAAAAAGTGTCTGGCATATAGGTGGGTGTTCAATAACTTTGATGATTAAATGAATTAAAGGACTAAGTCTTATACTAGGTTGAGTTTGTCAAGCAAAAAGATTGTGTTCTTTTTGTCTTTAAATATATTTTTATTGATTTCTTAGAGGAAGGGAAAGGGAGAGAGAGAAAGAAACATCAATGATGAGAAAGAGTCATTGACTGACTGCCTTCTGCATGGCCCACACTGGGGATCGAGCCTGCAGCCCAGGCATGTGCCTTGACTGGGAATGGAACATCAACCACTGAGCAACACCAGCTGGGTAAGATTGTATTATTTTTAGTCAACATTCTCAGCATCAAGGCTGGTGTCTGGCACATTGCAAATGCTAAAAAAAAAAAATGCTGATTGGCTGGAATCACATTTCTCAAATCTCTCACAATAACTAACCTAGGGTCATAAGTACCCCATAAACACTTTATAATTCATCCCAATATCACTGACTTACAAAATTAGACTGATTCCCATAGGGGAGAAAAAACATGGGTTGGAGGATATGGAGGGAGCAGTAGAAGAAGAAGCCTAGACATGGCAAAACCTTGTTCTGGAAAACTAAAGATGCTTGGAGGAGTATGTAACAGAGGCTTTGGGCTGCTCCAGAAGTCTTCCATATACCTTAAGAATTCTGGAGCATTTATCTTAATGTCAAGTCTTCTAACAACAACCCCTTTTGAGACCCTGCATGACTTAGAATCCTCAACATTGCACTTGTTCTTACAACCACATTGCCTTATTTCTCCCCTTATCTGGGTAGTTTCAGACTTTTATGGAGAGTTGGGCTAAGAGATCACATGGTGGTAGATACTGCCAACTGGCATGCTATATTCTAAACTAAACTTTTCTAAATTAGAGATTTTAAATGTAATAGTGTATTCATTTTTCAACTGCATACATTGTGTGTTTTTAAATATATTTTATTGATTTTTTACAGAGAGGAAGGGAGAGGGATAGAGAGTTAGAAACATCGATGAGAGAAAAACATCCATCAGCTGCCTCCTGCACACCTCCTACTGGGGATGTGCCCGCAACCAAGGTACATGCCCTTGACCGGAATCAAACCTGGGACTTTTCAGTCTGCAGACCGACGCTCTATCCACAGAGCCAAACCGGTTAGGGCTACATTGTTTTGTTTTGTTTTTAAATACAGATTGTTTCTGAGCATGGATGCAGGAGGTAATCATTGTTTGGGCAAATTGCTTTGTCTCTCTGTGTTTCAGTTTCCTTGTCAATAAATGAGATACCATTACTCATCTCATAGTGTTGTGATGAAGGTAAAAAAATAAATGGTATATAAAAGCTTCTTCAAAAGGGACATGATCACAGGTCACCAGATATAATACTCACTGTCACTGTAAGGCAACTGGATTTATAAGCCCTTAAACTAGCCCTGCATATCCAATGACAATATTTATGCTAATTAGTAATGACTTGCATTTGCATAGTGCTCTTGCTTTATAAAATACTTCGTTAGTTAGGAAACTTGACCCCCAAATTATCCTTGCAGTAAACAAAACATGCTACCCCAATTTACCAGTGAAGAAACTCCAGCCAAATGATGGAGTGATACTAAGTTCAGGCCACATTCACAAGAACAAGTTCTTCAGATCCAGATTGATTCTAGCACCTTAGCTCTTTCTTAATTCTCCCTCTACAGCATCCCATCCCTTCCATAAGTCTGATGTCAGTCAGCTCCAATTAAACTTGAAAAAATGCTATCATCTTTAGTAAACCTCAAAACTACATTCTCTTTCCTTATTTTCTGAGCCAAAGTTGGCAATGTGCCTCACCCATCATTATCTAAGCACTAGAGGCCCAGTGCACAAAATTTGTGCACTGGGGGGAGGGAGGTTTCCCCAGCCTGGCCTGTGCCCTGTCACAGTGTGGGAGCCCTGTGATTGATCACCCCAAAGAGGTAGGCCCATAAGAGGTAGGCCAGAACCAGGAGTCCCACCTCTGCACCATGCAGGACTGCCAGGACCCCCAGACAGGCCTTGCCACATGGAGCTGGGAGGAGGCGGGAATCGCATGCAGCGTCAAGCCCAGCCCTGCCCACCTGTGTGCCCACTGTGTGTGCAGCCATCTTGTGACAGCATGAGGGCATCACAGTGTGATAACCACTTAGGCCTTTACTAGTGAGAATGGTCAGGGCTGAACCAATGGACATCCTCCCACCGCCTATACCCAAAATAAGGAAAAGCACCAGAGACAGTTCATTACAGTCCTACAAGGAAAAATGAGTTCCCAGAACTATTTATTAAGGACTGTTTTCTTTAGCTCTGATTCTTTCTTCACTTCTTTAAAAAGAAATCCTTACTTTGAGTCCTACCAGTTTACATGACTTTTGGTACATTTAGAATAGAGTTTTGAGCAATGTGTTTCACAGGACACTAATGCTGCAAAATATTAATAGGTGTTATTTTCTTAAGTACACACACACACTTCAGGATTCCCTGATGAGTGGAAATTGGGAAACACTGAAGCAGAATTTACCAGATTTTTTTATTGTGTAAATCCTCAGGATCCATAATATGTTACTGAGATTCTCTAGGGAGCAGACTGGGCCACATCTCTCAGATATATTTGCCTGTAAGCTCTCCATCTCACAAAGCATCTAATTTCAGAGTTCCATGGAACACACTTTGGGAAACCAACTTAGAATATGGTCTATCACAAAGTTTACATCTTTTGATTATATCCCTTTTCTCAGTTCTAAACAGAATTGCTTCTTCCATATTGAATTTTTAGTAAATCTGCTATTTTCAACTTCAGGCAAGGGAATCCATTTACAATATCAAAAATAGTTTCTACTCCTGAAATTAACCACTACAAATTTTTGCTTGTTTTAAAATCACTTAAAGCAATGATTTCTTATCTGGGGAAAAAACAGTTGCACAAACTCAGAGTTAAATAGCAAATTAAAATATTCCAGAATCAAGATTTTACATAAAACCCCTGAGTTTGGCCATACACTGTTTTCAACTAAATGACATGAAGTTAAACTCATGGTTGTCATATGATTCTGGTAAGCAGAGGCCATCCAACTATCAAGAAACCATAGCAACCACCACTGATAACCTGTATACTCTCTTATAATAAAATCATGTTACATATAAATGATACAAATAAATAAATAAAAGTAAAAACATATCAATTATAAAATCATATTAATATGGAACAAGCAAATCTCTAAAATTTGGGGATACCTTTTTTTAAGTGCCTTACTCCTAGGAAATTCTACTATTCAAAGAAATCAAATCATTCTCAGAGGACCAAACAGACTCCTAATTCTTTTTTAAAAAAATATATTTTATTGATTTTTTACAGAGAGGAAGGGAGAGGATAGAGAATTAGAAACATCCATGAGAGAGTAACATCGATCAGCTGCCTCTTGCACCCTGACCAGGGATATGCCCGTAACCAAGGTACATGCCCTTGACTGGAGTCGAACCTGAGACCCTTCAGTCCACAGGCTGACACTCTATCCACTGAGCCAAACTGGTTAGAGCCAGACTCCTAGTTCTTAATTTCTGGTTATAACATTTCATTCTTAGTTGAACTCTGAGAATTAAATTTGGATTTTAGACTTGATGATAAGTCTTAAATGTAGGATATCTAAACTAATAAAAGCGAAATATTAAAATTAACCGTTTCTCCGAGACAGGGTAAGCCACACCCACCAGCCAATCAGAGCGGCTGTATGCAAATTAGCCCAGCCAACATGGCGGCCGCCACTCACGGACCTGAGTAAACAGCCCTTTCCATTGCGGCAGCAGCGAAAGTGAAGCTTCGCCCCTCAGCTCAGCTCCGAT
>PVJC01006616.1:0-25383 GCA_004026665.1 Murina feae
CTGATTTCTCAACAGAAACTTTGCAGGCCAGAAGGGAGTGGCAAGAAATATTCAAAGTGATGAATAGCAAGAACCTACAGCCAAAATTACTTTACCCAGGAAAGCTATCATTCAGAATTGAGGGTCGGATAAAGACCTTCACAGACAGGAAAAAGCTAAAAGAGTTCATCACCACCCAACCACTATTATATGAAATGCTGAAAGGTATCCTTTGAGAATGAGGAAGAAGAAAAAGGAAAGTAAAAATTATGAATAACAAATATATATCAATGAGTGAATCTAAGAATCAAGTGAATAAAAAGTCTGATGAACAGAATAAACTGGTGAATAGAATAGAATCAGAGGCATAGAATGGAGTGGATGGACAATTTTCGGGGGTTAAGGGTGTTGGGGGTGCGTGAAGAGAATGGACAATAAGTGTACACCTATGGATGAGGACAGTGGGGAGGCAAGGACAAGTTGGGGTGGGAACTGGGAGGAGGGGAGCTATGGGGGAAAAAAGAGGAACAACTGCAATAATCTGAACAATAAAGATAAATTTAAAAATAAATAAATAAATAAAAATGAAAGTACCCTAACCAAAAAAAAAAGAAGACAAGCAAGGGAGCAGAAGAGAACATAAAATCACTCATGCTCTCACACCCCCCCGCCGGTGCTGTTATTAACACACACTCACACACCACTCACTTCGCACAGAGTGGGGGAGCGCCCGCCATGTACTGAGCAGTTGGAAGTCTGTAATTTTAGACTATTTCTTTTTGTGATTTAGTGAAATCATCCTGCCTTGGAACCTAGCTTCCACTGGAGAGACAGTTGTGAACGTATCCCCATGTCGGTAAATATTTCCCTACAACGTTCCAGTTTTTCATGTTCACAAACACTCTCAGAGCTAGATTCTGAGAAAATTCATAACTGTTTCTTTAGGATAATTTCCTGGAAGTAGAATTCCTAGGCTAACTAGTAATCACACTTATGAGGCTCTTGGCAGGTAAGTGCCCAAATGGCCTATATCCCCGGCCTTTCTCTACGTCCTTCCACCCATATATACCCATGAAAAGGGGCTAGAGCTGCCTTGCTCATTATAGCAGGTGCCAGGCACACATGTATACTTAAGTTAAAATTAAAATAAAAGAAACAATTCAGGTCCTTGATTGCACCAGCCACATTTTAAGCACTCAGTAGGCGTATGTAGGGAGTGGTTACTGTGATAGGACAGAAATTGCACTTCCATTATCAAAGAAACTTCTATTGGCCATCACAGATCCAGAAAAAGGTTCAATGAATGTTCATTATTGTTATTTTGCGCTGGGAAGATTTGGGGTGATTTTCCCTTTTTATTGCATTTCTTGGCCCTTTTTGTCAGTTATTGGTTTGCATATGTGATGTTTGAAAGCCCTCTCCCCTTTGGGGGGCTGTTCCTCACGCCCAGCAGCCACTATAGATGGACTGGATCACGGGAACTCTTCAGCGCTCTTACGGCTAGTCATTGAGCTTGAGTTCTAATTTCCTTCCTAGAGCTCAAAGAAGCTGTATTGAGAATTTCTATACCAACCTACTTATATGATCACTAGAGGCCTGGTGCACGAAATTCGTGCACTCACAGGGGGTTCCCTCAGCCTGGCCTGTGCCCTCTCACAGTCCAGGAGCCCTCATGGGATGTCCAACTGATGACTTAGCACTGCTGCAGAGGTGGGAGAGGCTCCCACTACCATCGCTGTGCTCGCCAGCCGTGAGCCCAGCTTCTGGCTGAGCAGTGCTCCCCCTGTGAGAGTGCACTGACCACCAGGGGGCAGCTCCTATGTTGAGTGTCTGCCCCCTGATGGTCAGTGCACATCATAGCGACCAGTCCTTTCTGCTGTTTGGTCAATTTGCATATTAGCCTTTTATTACATAAGGTAAGTAAATTCTGCAAGAATGCGTAAGAAATTAGGAACATTACTCACCTAGAGCACAGGGAATGGATGTCTCTGTAGATGAGGACAGGAATGGAGGAGCGATTTTCCATGTGAATGTATACCTATTTAAAAATGGATTAAAAAATTTTCTTTTTTAATCTAACAAAGGGCATACAATTGTCAAAAATAACCTAATAATAAACAGTGAGATGTCCTTTCCCTGAAGGTTATTATTGGCAGGTTGGTGAGGATCCTTCCAAACCTGGCTTTGTTATGGACAATCACATGTAATCTACAGATATAAAAGCCAAGCAACTGGACTGACCAGAATGACTGGTCACTATGACGTCCTCTGTGGAGGCCAACTGGCCTGATCGGGGCCCCAATTGACTTCCCTCAACCTCCCGTGGACCCTCCCCCAAGGCCGGCCCTGCTCTAATCAGCCCCTGAAACATTGATCAAGGGCGGGGCCAGCCAGCCAACCTCCTATGTCCTCTCCCCTCCCACTCCTGGCCCCGATCGGCCCCCATCTGGGCAGGCCAGCCGGACCCCACCCATGCACAAATTCATGCACCAGGCCTCTAGTATCTATCTAAACAGGATCATGGGTACCTATGCTCTACAGCAGAGGTAGGGGATGTCTGGTCCACAGGCTGTATAAGGCTCAAGAAATCATTTGGCCTGGCCCTGCCAAGGCATGAGGGGTGAGTTAATTCAATGTGTGACCAAATAGAGCAGGCTAATTTTTAAGTTGATCATCTTGTATGGCTCTCAAATGATGTTGTAAATATCCAAATGGTCCTTGGCTGGAAAAAGGTTCCCCGCCCCTGCTCTTCAGCCTGCTTTAACACATGTCTAGACACTTGACCCTGACAGTGACACTGTAGCCCCTTTCTGTTGATAAGAGCTGGGAAAAGAGGGCTCCTAAAACTCCAGGGTTTTTCTCTCTTGCCTTCCCAGGTAGCCTTTGATAACACCTCCATGCAATAAATGCACAATTTTAGTGTAGAGTTCAATGATTTTTGACAAAGACCCCCAGGCTACCACCACCCAAAGCAAAATATAGAACTTGCTCATCACCCCCAAAAATTCCTGCAACACATAAAAAAAAAAAAAAAGAGTTTGGCACACATAGTGAGGGTATTAATTTCATAAAACTTGCATCTCAGTTATTTCTAAGGGTACACACATGAATAATTCACATTATTGGGCAGTAGTGCAAGTCATAGCAAAAAAATATTGGCAAGTCTGCATTGAAACACCTCGCACCACTGACAGCATTGGTGGTGGCTGTAGAAGCGCAAGGTCTCATTCTGAGGGTTGCTACGAGCCAGCTTTCTGCTAAGCAACTACGCACACACATCCTCTCATTGCATCCCACAGCCTTCTACTTGGTGCCTCATCACCTCATTCTGCAGCTGAGGAAACCCAGGCTTCACTCCCTGCTCTGGAAGCTGGATCTGCTGATCCTAAAATGTACTGTTCTCAATGCCTCGGTGTCCTCTGGGTGGGCCTTTAATGCCATCGGAAATGCCAAGTCACGGAGGACAAGGACAAGATCTGTCAGTCCACCTCGGTTCGTTTATTCAAGCACAGCAGACATGATAGAGAAAAAAGACACAGTCCTCCCTGCATGGAGCTTGCAATCCAAAGAGAAACACAAGGTCAGGGTCTTTGCTGTAACCCTGGGTGTAGCCCTGGCTATGACGGGCTGCTTTTCCTACCTGTGGCTGCTGGGCACATTGCTGAGACCATCCTGGCAGTCAGGACAGGTGGACCCTGCAAGACCCACTTCCTACTCAGTTGCTCTGAAAGGCCTGAGACCTGGAGCCCTGGGTCTGAGGTTGCTGGAGGGACAGGCCAGGGGCTTTGCTAGAAACAGTGGAGCCCCCCCTACCAAGCAACTGGCCACAGTGCAGCAGGGGTAGAACTTACAGCAGAATTTATATATATATATATATATATTATCAGAGAGGAAGAGAGAGGGAGAGAGAGAGATAGAAATGTCAACGATGCCCTCACTGGTTTGGCTCAGTGGATAGAGCGTCAGCCTGCGGACTGAAGGGTCCCAGGTTCAATTCCAGTCAAGGGCATGTACCTTGGTTGTGAGCACATCCCCAGTGGGAGGTGTGCAGGAGGCAGCTGATCGATGTTTCTCTCTCATCTATGTTTCTAACGCTCTATCCTTCTTCTTCTCTATAAAAAAAAATCAATAAAATATATTTAAAAAAAAAAAGAAATGGCAATGATGAGAGAGAACCATTGAACAGCTGCCTCCTGCATGCCCCCCCCCCCCCCGGGGATTAAGCCCACAACCAAGGCATGTGCCCTTGACCAGAATTGAACCCGGGACCTTTTAGTCTGCAGGCCAACCCTCTATCCACTGAGCCAAACCGGCTAGGGCAGCACAGAATTTTTTTGTCATTAGGGTCTTTGTGCACCTCCATGACACACTGGTAGCTACTGTCAGTCTCTCAGTTCCAAAGAGTCAAAACAGATAGCATATGCCTGGCCGGCAGCTCAGTGATTACAGCACCAACCCCGTGCACCCAAAGAGCCACTGGTTTGATTCCCTGTCAAGGGCATGGACCTGGGTTGCACGTTCCCTGCCCTGGTTGGAGCACGTGCAGGAGGCAATCAATCAATGTCTCCTCTTTCTCTCTCTCTCTCTCTCTCTCTCTCTCTCTCTCTCCCCCCCCCCTTCCCCGCCCTTCTACTCTCTCTGAAAATCAATGGAAAAAATATCCTCAGGTGATGAGCAAAACAAAACAAAAAACACAGATGGCATAGATTCTTTCAGTTAGTCCTAATTGCTTGCACCCCAACTGATTTTCACTAATGAGCCTGTTTATCTAAGACCCAAACTCCTTTCCCCATTAGATTCTCTGGGATCCTTAAATCTTCTGACCATTAAGGAATGTCTTAAATCATTATTCTTGGACATCACTGGCTTCAGCATACCCCCCCCCACCCCCTACCCCCCAAGACCTGGAAAAGTGAGTGGATCCCCAGTGGAGACCAGCTTTCATTCAAGGAGCTAAAACCCCGGAGCCTAGGGTCCCACCGCCGCCTCAATGTGCTCACCTGGCTCCCAGCCAGGGACAATGGGGAAAGAATTGGAATCAGAATAGATCCAAGCTCAGTCCCTTGCTAGCTCTGTGACCTTGAGCAACTTACCTAATCTCTCTGAACTTCAGTTTCCTCATCTCAAAAGAAAGAAAAGGAAGAAAAAAAAAAGGCTAAGAATATTAACATGAGCCTTGCAGGGTTATTGAATCAGGGTATGCAGTTGGCACTTAATACTCAGCAGCCCTTCCTCCCGCCTCCGGCCTGCCAAGGAGACTGACCTCCTGCGGAGGCAAGAACAGCCAAGCAACTTTCTCTCGGAAGGAAGGATGTGTATCTTTGTTATTGTTTTGCTCCTGGAAGGGCACAAACAGGAACCCTGGGACTGGCAGGAACACCCTAACTCTGACTCTTCCAAAATGCTTCCCGGGGCCTTCACCTCAGTGCATTCTGACTATTATGCACCAAACGGTCCCTGTGTCTCCATCTGCACCACGACCAAGAGGTCCCAGCCAGCATCGCCCACTCACCTGGACCCCCTGCCAGCTGGTACCAGTGCCAACTTCCACTCTTGCTCGCCCAGAAGACCCTTCTCTCCACGGGGGCCAGTTCCAACCATGCAAACCAGATTCCGTCAGACACCTGCTGTCTACGCTTTCCTTTCTCTCCTGCAACGCCCCGCGCCATCTATCTTCTGCCGACCTCTGCCATGGCGGCTCCTGACTCCCCCGGCCCTGACTCTGCGCCAGCCACACGTGTTCCTCTTTTCCTCTAACAGGCCCATTTGTTCCAGCCTCAGGCCTTTGCAGCTGCTCCCTCCACCTGGAGCGCTCCTCCCCCAATGGCTGCTTCCTTTTCCAAGTCCAGGCGTCAGCTCCGATGCCCTCTTTCCCAGCGATGTCTCCTCTGACCATGTCCCACCACCGTCACATCTATCACTGCGCCCACTCTCATGGTCGTCCTCTGATGTGCCTCGGCCTCTGCTCTGTCCTTGTTTGCCCTGGGCCCCCAGGACCCAGGACACTGCCCAGCCCACCGCCGGCACACAGGACGTTTGTTCAGTAAATGAACCTTTGTGTCACCATTTAAGCATAAATCCGTGTTCTCCAGGATGGTCTCTCTTCGTTGTAGAGCTGCCAATATGTCAGTGTCTAGACAGTCCTTTTATTTTTGGCATTTTGGCAAAGTGACTCGCTTCTGGAGTTTCACAAAAACCAGACGCCTGTCTCCCTCCTCTCATCCAAAGCTGCGCCACCTCTTCTAGAACCTGCCGAGACTCTCGCTGCCCAGCCCCTTCGTAACAACGAGGCTGGAGGAGGCCAGGGCTTTGCAAATGCCACTGGGATGTTCTGCTTCCTGAAAAACTGGAGGGCCGCTGGACTGGAGCCTTCGAGCCAGAGGCAGCCTGAGTCCAGCGAGGCCCCAGCGCCTCAGCGGATGGACACGTGGGATTGATTCAGGCGAGAGCCAGGCAAGAAATGCTGGCCCCTGGGAAGCACTAAAGAAAGGGAAGCTTAAGATTCAGACTGAAAAGAAAGCAGGAGGGGGGAGACAGTGGGTAGAGGAAAAGAAGGCTTCACCCTACTTAACCCAGGGGATCTTAATGCGCGAAGAGTGATGTGAAATGTTAAATTTGGGGCGTGTGTGTGTGTCTGTGTGTGTGTGCATGTGTGCACGCAAGCGCGCATACGGAGAGGGTCTATAGGTTCTACCAGGCTTACAATAGGATCTGTGCCCCAAAAAGTTAAGAACCACGGGGCTGGCAGGCATGCAATTAGGTTAGCGAATCATCTCCATCCTAAACATGACCTGCGCCGAACAATCACGAGAAAGGAAAAGTGCTTTGCGTGCCAAAGAAAACAAAATCCATTTCCAACAGGAATTGGCTGTCACATTCTCTGCACTTGGAAAAAAAAATCAACAGAGCATCCGCCCAGCCTGCCCAGGGCCCATCCCTTAAGCCCAGGTCCCCAGGGAAGGCAGCGAGCCTTTGTTTTCCAGTCTGTGGGCAACTGGCTGGGCAGGGAGCCAGAGGGGAGAGACCTCTATGGAAGAAAATACTGAGAGGTGCCAAGGGGTGCGGGCTGAGGCCACGGACCCACCGGGTGAGGAGGAATGTGCTGGCCGCAGGCCCAGTGGTCTCCCGGGCTTTCTTGATCTGTCACCAGCCAGGCTGTCGGGCCGGCTTCTCTCTCTGGGTGCTCCAGGGCACCGCAGTATTGGTCACAGGCCTGAGTGCTTTTCTTCATTCTTGTTGAAAATATATTTTTATTGATTTCAGAGAGGAAGGGAGAGGGAGAGAGAGATAGAAGCATCAACGATGAGACAGAATCATTGATTGGCTGCCTCCTGTAGTCCCCCCACTGGGAATCGAGCCCAAAACCCGGGCATGTGCCCTTGACCGAAGTCGAACCCGGGACCCTTCAGTCCGCAGGCCGACACTCCATCCACTGAGCCAAACCTGCCAGGGCGTGGGTGCTATTCACAGTAGATTTTGGACTCTTCATGGTTGGCAAGCCCACGTGTCTCCTGTGGCCACCCCAGCCATCAGCTGGGAGCTCCTGCCTATTTAAAGCTGTCACATCTGGTGCTCAGAAAGGACACTCCCTTCCCCTGGCCCTTCTTGCCTTTGTACGGGGAGGACCTGGGACATGGCAGAAGTCCCAGTAAACGCTGGAAGGAGACGCGTGAGCAGGCGGGCAGGCCCGGAGCCAGCGTGTGGTGCCAGCACACAGTCTAACCTCCAGGGAGGGCGCAGTCCACACACGTCCCGACTTCCCAGAGGCAGGGCCTGGTGTGTGCCCGCAGCCAACGCCTCTCCACGAGCCCCACTCAGCCTTGAGTTGTGGCTTTTCAGTGTTTGCATATGTTCTGTGTTCCTATATCCCAGAGGGGGTTCTCGATTTCCTCCCTCAGAGCTGATGTCCCCTCCACCCTTTCCCTTCTCAATAAATGCCACCTTCAGTACCAAGCAGTTCATCCTTCAGGGCCCCGTGAAACAGGGCCTCCTCCTCGGAAAGACCTTCCCAGGCACCAGATCTCAACTGCGCCCCCAGTTACCCACACGCCAAGGTGCCCTCTTCCATCTCAACCTGTTTGATGACCGTGTTCTGAAGTTATTTTATGTGTCTGTCCATGAGGATAGAGAACCTACACTTGCATCTCCAGAGTCACTCTCCAGCCTTGAAAGTATCATGTTCAGTGAAATAAATCAGATGGAAAAGGATAAGAACCATATTATTTTGTGGGATATAAGACAAAAAGCAACAAATGAACAAACAAAATAAACAAACTCATAAACACAGATAACAGCATGGTGGGTGCCAAAGGGAAGGGGAGCTATGGAAGGATGCGGAGGGCAAAGGGGTCACATATATAGTGACAGAGACTAGACCTCAGGTGGTGAGCACATATGCAGATGTTGTTAGAAAGTTGTTCACCTGAAACTTACACAATGTTATTAACCAATATTACTCTGGTTAATTCCATTTAAAAAGGAAACTTGTAGCCCTAGGCAGTTTGGCTCCATGGATGGAGTGTCGGCCTGTGGACTGAAGGGTCCCAGGTTTGGTTCTGGTCAGGGCACATGCCCGTGTTCCAGGCTTGATCCCCACTGTGGGGCGTGCAGGGAGCAGCCAACCAATGATTCGCTCTCATTATTGATGTTTCTATCTCCCTCTCCCTCTCCCTTCCTCTCTGAAATCAATAAAAACATTTTATTTTTTTTAAAAAAGGAACCTTGTACCCATTAGTCACTCCTAGCCCCTGACAATCATGGATCTCCTTTCTGTCTCTGCATTTCCCTGTGACAGACATTTCGTACAAATGGCATCACATGAGACGAGGCCTTGGTGCCTGGCTTCTCCCACTTAGCATAACGTAGCATGTGTCAGTATTTCATTCCTTTCTCCACCGAATAATATCTCATTATTTGAATACACCACATTATGTTTATCCATTCATCAGCGGATGGACATGTGGGCCGTTTCCACCTTTTGGTTACACGCACGCACAAGTTTTTGTGTGAACATACGTTTTCATTTCTCTTGGGTAAATGCCTCAGGCATCTGCATGGAAAAGAACCCAAACTGACATGGATGTGAGGCAAAGGCAGTCGCAGACACCACTGGTCCACCCAGAAGACATCCTTGCACCTCTGCCCCGGGATGTCCAAACAAGGATGCTCATCATAATATTGTTGGCCAAAACTCTGAAATAACCTAATGCCCATTATCAGTAGCTTGGATACACTGTAAACCAACTACAGCTACGCATAACAGCATGGATGAGCCTCACAAATACAGTACTGAAAGGAACAGGTTGCAAAAGAACACGTATAGTACAATCTCCTTTATACAAAGTTCCAAAACAGTAAACTGAATCATGTGGTTTAGGATACATCTGTAGGTGGGGAAACTATTTAAAAATTATTTCACATGGAAAAGAGGATATAGGGGAATAAATGGTAGTGAAATTTTTTTAACTTAAAAAATTATTTCAACAAAATTTTTTCAGAACATTCGTTTCCTCTGGCTGGGAGAGTGGGAGAGGTGTTGGGGGAGTGCAGGAAGGACTTCTGAGCTGAAGCCAATTTTTTAAAAAATGTGTTTTTATTTATTTTAGAGAGGAAGGGAGAGGGAGAGGGAGGAGATGAGAATCATTATTGGCCTCCTCCTGCATGTCCTCCCCCCCCCCCACCCCACGGGGATCAAGCCCCAACTCTGAGCATGTGCCGTTGACTGGAAACAAATCCAGGACCCTTCAGTCCACAGGTCAACGCTCTATCCATTGAGCCAAACCGGCTAGGGCTGAGGTCAATTTTCTAATTCTTGTCCTGGGTGATGGACACATCAAGATTTATTTTGAATTATCTTTACCTGTACAGAGGTACTTACCTGCCCGTGCAGGATTCCAAAAGTTCTATTTCACAATTAAAATTATAAACAGGGCAGAACTCAGGTCGAGGCATCAGGAGGCCTGGATTCCAGGTCAGGTTTACTACTAAAGAACTGGATAATCCCGTCACTTATTCCAGGCTTACTATCCCGAGGCACCATGCTGAGTGCTCTTACATATCAGGAGTTGTTACGTGTGCTTTGGGCACAAGCAACATATCCCTAAAGGCAGCTTAAGCAAAAAGCGTTACTATAAGGATGCAAAGATGACCTACAGAACCCCAGGGCAGGTGCAGCAGGGTACAGGCTCTGAGAACTCTCTTTGCTTTTCCTCCCCTAAACGTTACGCTCTCTTTTTCTATAAGCTGGTCGTCTTCGCGTTCCCACGTGAGGAAATGGCTACCCACATCTCTCAGGTGTGTATCTTCTCCATTCAAGACACCAGCCAGATGGAGCCGGGAATTTCTCTACACAAATGAGGACGTTCCCTGAGGAAAGAACTCTTACTGCTCCCGTGAGGATCCAGTGTCCACCCCTGATCCACTCAACTGTGGCAAAGGGACAGAATCACACCAAGCAAAGTGCCGTGCTAGGGACACACATGAAACTGAGTGGGGACTGGGGATGGTTGGCAGTCAGCCCACGGAAACCCAGTTCTGGAGAGATGTACAGCCCTAAAGGGCAGCTCCTAGAGCAGAGCGTGGAACAGACAACCCAATACCACCTGTTATTAAAAATATCCCCCTTTTACAGATGAGGAGACTGAGGAACAGATAGGGCCCAGGGTTTCTCAACAGCGGCACCATTGACATTTTGGGTCGAATAATTCTCTTGGTGGGGGAAGGGAGAGGGGGAGAAGGAACGCGGGCTGGGGGCTTCCTGTGCATTGTAGGATGCTTAGTAGCATCCCTGGCCTCGACCCACTAGGCACTAATGGCACTTCTCCCGTTGTGACAATCACAAATGTTGTGAAACGTCTCACACGGGCTAAATGACATAACACCACTCCACCAGTAAGGCAGCCAGTATCCAAGCCCAGGTCTGACCTTAAAACCTGCCTCTCGCCCTAATTGGTTTGGCTCAGTGGATAGAGCATCAACCTTCGGACTGAAGGGTCCCAGGTTCGATTCTGGCCAAGGGCATGTACCTTGGTTGCGAGCACATCCCCAGTTGGGTGTGCAGGAGGCAGCTGATCGATGTTTCTCTCATAGATGTTTCTAACTCTCTGTCCCTCTCCTTTCCTCTCTATAAAAATCAATAAAATATATTTTTTAAAAAACCTGCCTCTAATGCTCATATCTAATTTACCGACCTCACCAGGTTGTAATAAGGACACAACTGATGTGAGTGCACCTTGAAGACTTAGATGGAACATAGAGATGCCTCCACCGCCTTCTTAGGAGCTTCCAGTTCTTTGGAGCCATGTGGCCACTCTCCCAGGACAGGGCTCTGCGTCCCCGAGAGGTGTTAATCCCATGGGTCTGACCTCCCACCAACCATAGCGCCCATCTGCTTTCGTGATGTGGTCCCTCTCCTAGTCCTCTCCCTCCTAAGGATGGATATTCCCGAGTTCTTGCTGCCACCTGTCTCATTCCACTCTCCAACCGGATTTATGGTAACTTTCCTCGGCTTGTTTTCTTCCTGCGGAGCCAAGTCTTTCTCCTGATAATTTGGTCCACAAATTCCATTTATCATTTTCCCACAAACAATATACGAGAAAGATGTGACATCTCTTCCTCTGGAACTAGAGGGCTCAGTAACCTAGGCTGCTCAAGGTTCCTGGCTACATCCCTCCAAACCTGCGGTTCCCTGGAGTGGACCCTCACGTAGGTAAAATGCATCTCTGAGAATGTTGCTGGACAAAGCCCTACACGGACAGACTCCCGTCTGTTGTTTTCGTTTTGGTTTTTAGTATCCAATGTGGCTGAATTCTGAAAATAATGACATCCTTCACTTGCAAGGCTTTGAGACCCTCCAATTCAATTCATTAAGAGAAAAGAAACATTTTGGCTGAGATTAGAGAGGGCTGGTTATACACTAGTGACAGGAGGTCTTGACAATGAACTTCTGGAACTTTCTAAAAAAAAACAAAAACGTATCCTTACAGTTTAATTTGGTTGCCCAATAACATGACCACAATATGTCATTCATATCCTTCCAGTCAAGATATAAACAGCTTGTTTGGAAGCCTGGTTACAATATAATTTTTTAAAATAAACTTTTTTATTGAAGTTATAACTTACATGCAGAAAAGTACACAAATCATAAGTACTCAGCTCAGTGAATTTCTCAAGCCAACACACCCATAGAGCCACCAACCAGCTGAAGAAACTACAAGCCTTTCAGAAGCCCCTCTCAGGTCCACTCCCAGTCACTATCCCCACCCTCTCCCTAAATGTAATTATTATAATTTTAATCTCATGACCTCCCTGTTTTGTTTTGTTTTGTTTTATGTATCTGATGACCCAGATAATTATCTCAGGAGGCCAGAGTTAATCAGAAGGCTGGGAGGATTGTTTTCCCATGAGTCATTTCTCTTAAGAACAGCTTATCAGTGAGGATGCTTCCAGCTGCAAGTAATAGAAACCCGATGATGCGCATGGCTTAAACAGTAAGAAAAGCTACGGTCTCCATAAAGGGAAGTCCTGCTGTACAGCGTGCTTTGTTAATTGAATCAGCAACTTGAGTCAACAAGGCCCCATGGTCTTTCATCTCTCCACTCAGCCATCTTGGTGTCTGCTTCATTGTAAGGCTGGCAGCAGGGTGGCCACCGCAGTTCTGTCTCTCTCTCTCTCTCTGGAGGGGAAACTTCTCCCAGAAATCTCATCCCATTGGTGAGAATTATCACCCATGCGGACCATCAATGATTCTCAAGGGGATGAGATTGCTTCAACTGACTTACCACCTGGGGGTGGGATGGATGTTGAGAAGGCCACCCCAATGCTCCCTACAGAAAACCACACCATAAAAATGGGAATTGTCTATCTAGCTCGACTCATGTATAAAAATGCTCGATATTGCCAAATGGTAGCAAGGGTTAGAAATGGTGGAGATTTGTGACTGAACATTCTGTTGGAGATTCAAGGTTAGAGGCAAGTAATTCTCTGTGAGGAAGGAATAAATTGACCGTGACAAAATAAACACAGCCGCCCTTGCCCTGTCTCTCCTCTGAAAGTCAGTGATCCTTGGGCACTGAGTCATAAGCACATTTTTTAAAGTTATTGGGATATGTCTGCTGCCAGTTATGTTAAGCACAGGGCATGAGGTTTCAGTATACACTTAGGACAAACCTTACCTTTTTACACATCACATGATGGCAGGGGGAGTGCACGTGGGCCGTGTCCTTCAAATGCTACAAGGTGCGTGCCTCACGGCTCCTCAACTGACTCCACTTCCTTCAGTTACTTTGAGAATCCCAACAGCCACTCAGCCCCTCCAGTTATCTGAATATTCTCCAAATTAAAATCCCAAAGAAATGTTATAAATGAAAGCCATAGATGTACACATATACATATTAGTATTCATTTGCTTAAGATAGTTGGGAATGTAACATGTTTATATCCCTTTTATCCATGCACTAGTCACATATTATTAGAACACTTGTGAATGAATACCTGTTGAAGGAATCGATCATCAAAGAATATCTGGGTAGGGAAATATACTCATCAGTTAAAAACAATTCTAATAATGACAGATACAATAGTGATGTTTTTGTGTTAAATGATAAAATGTATATGTCTGTAGATGAACAGTAGATAGTTTTTAAAGATAAGTTATTACATTGTTTATGTATATACATTTCACATATATATGTATATGTACCATTAATTATATTTTGTTAAAAAAGGAAGTCTTTAAATAATTACCCATATGTGATAAATATATAATACTATTCTCAGCATCAATAAAAAAGGATGACTACAAGGGCAATTCCAATTGAAGAGTAAAAAATTCATCATATCCTTCAGAAAAATACTTATCACAAAGCTAACATTTCTGTGGAATTTTTTACTCATGACTATTTCTAACTTTAATTGCTATTATATTTATAAGGCAACTATCAGCACAAATATTGCATCTAATATCTCATATGGTTCTAATATAAGAAAGCAACCCACCTGACCTCAATAAGCCCAAACCCCTCGTTTTAAAAAATATTTATTCTTTTTAACTAAAGCGAAAATATATGTGAAAATATGAAAACATCCTATGATCCTATGAAAACATCCTATGAAAACAACCATTTTAGCTGCATTTTTTATATCCAACAACCGTCCAATATCCTCTGGATAGTTGAATGTTTGCTCTTGTTCAAATTCCAATTCTTTCTCAAGAATAACATGTGAGTCTGGCCGGTGTTGGTCAGTGGTTGAGCATCAACCTATGAACCAGGAGGTCAAAGTTTGATTCTGAGTCAGGGCACATGCCCGGGTTGCAGGCTTAAAAAGAACATGTGAAGCATTACTATACATTATGTCAACTGAGAATGTACCTTTTATTTATAATCCAATACCACCCCACTCTGCTTTTTTGTTTAGCTTAGGCCTTTTTGAAATAAGTTAGATATTTTACAATGCCAAGACCCAAACCAGTTAAGGATCTTCTAATATACACTCTAAATGTCATGAAGAAGCCTCTGTTAATTTGCTCTACAAAGGTCAGATCAAGGTTGTAGAAATATTAAGAGGAATCTGATGAACAGAATAAACTGGTGAATATAATAGAATCAGGGGCATAGAAAGGGAGTGGACTGACAATTCTTGGGGGGGAAAGGGGTGTGGGGAGTGCAGGAAGAGACTGGACAAGAATCGTATACCTATGGATGAGGACAGTGGGGAGGGGGTAAGGGCAGAGGGTGGGGTGGGAACCAGGAGGAGGGGAGCTCTGGGGGTGGGGAAGAGGAACAACTGTAATAATCTGAACAATAAAGATTTTTTTTAAAATCAAAAAAAAAGGAAGAATGCTCTTTTTTACCATACCAGCAGAGGGCACATTTCTAGCTTCACTGTAATTACTTCAACCTATAAAATCTGATAGGTGGCATTTGGTAAAATCATAGAGAAAACTGAAAACTAGGCAATTCTTTTAAGTTTGTGCTTATTGATCGATGTAAGAGAGAGAAAAACATTGATTTGTTGTTCCACTTATTTATGCTTTCATTGGTTGAGTCTTTTATGTGCCCTGACTGGGGATCAAACTTGCAATCTTGGTATATAGGGACGACACTCTCACCAACTAAGCTGTCCAGCCAGGGCTGCAGTTCTTGAATAAAGAATGTGTTCATGAATAGCTTGAGAGGAATATGCATAATACACAAAATTACTGGGTGCCTCCACTTAAAAAAAAAATCTCTATTTAGAAAAAGCCCAAACCTCTGAATAGACTTAGGATGGTAACTTTTTTTTTTTTTTAATTTTATTGATTTTTTTTACAGAGAAGGGAGAGGGATAGAGAGTTAGAAACATTGATGAGAGAGAGAAACATCGATCAGCTGTCTCCTGCACACTCCCTACTGGGATGTGCCCACAACCAAGGTACATGCCCTTGACCAGAATCAAACCTGGGACCCTTCAGTCCACAGGCCGACGCTCTATCCACTGAGCCAAACTGGACAGGGCAGGGTGGTAATTCTTAATAGATTTATAAAGTATCCTGAATTCTTGGTTAAGGACATTTTCATTCAGAAGGCATTGTTCCACTGGGTTCTTGTTTATAGCGCTGCTGTTGAGAAGTTTTTATATGTTTCCTAATTCTATTTTAGGAAAAAATAGTGAACTATTTTTTTTTTCTTCTTTGTAAGCTTTTAGAACACTGGTTTCAACCCTCACCATGCATCCTAGTCCCCTGAAACAGAAATTCTATTTCAATTGATCTATGGCAGGAACAAATATTGGTATTTTTTAAATGTTCCAATGTAATTTCAAAGTGATCTGAAGTGGCCATGGTTGATGTTTTGGATTTTCTTCTTACCCTTTCTGTTCTGAAATTCTACAATGATAGGCTTTGGTGTAAATTATTCTTCATTATTGTGCTGAGCAGTCAGGGATCCTTCCAACCTCAAAAATCATTATCATTAGTTTTGGATTTTTTTTATTATTTCTATAATTATGTCTTCATTTTCACTTCTAGATCTCCTATTATTTGAGACAAAGTTTCTGCTGGCATGAAACTCTAATTTTTCATCTTTCTCCCTTTTTTTTCCTACCATGTGGGATATTTCTTCATTTTTATTTTCCATATCTTCTCTCGCTTTCATTTAAAAACTTTTGTTTTGGCCCTGATCGGTTTGGCTCAGTGAATAGAGCGTCGGCCTACAGACTGAAGGGTCCCAGGTTCGATTCCGGTCGGGGCATGTACCTTGGTTGCCGGCATATCCCACAAGGCACATCCCCATTGTGGGATATGCAGGAGGCAGCTGATCGATGTTTCTAACTCTCTATCCCTCTCCCTTCCTCTCTGTAAAAAATCAATAAAAAATATTTTTTAAAAAAATAAAAATAAAATAAAAACTTTTGTTTTGAAATAATTTTAGGTTTACAAAGACTTGCAAAGACAGTCAGGTTCTCATATATCCTTCATCTCAACTTCCCCTCATGCTAGCATCTTATATAACCAAAGTACAGTTGTCAAAACTAAAACATTCACATTGCAACGAGGCTATTAACTACAGACTTTATTTGCATATCACCAGCTTTTCCAAGACCCAATCCAGGATCTGGAAGAACATTTAGTTGTCATATCTTCTTCATCTCTGCCATTCGGTGCCAATCCTTCCGTCTCTCCTAGTCTTCTGTGACCTGATACTTATGAACACACTGGTCAGTGGTTTTGTAGAACGCCCATCGATTAGGGTCTGTCTGGTATTTTCTTATGACTGGGTTGAGGTTATAAATTTTGGATAATACAACAGAAGTGATATGACATTCTCAAGGTATCAAGGATACATGATACTGGTATGTTATGACTGATGATGTTAAACTTGACCATTTGGCTAAGGTGACGTTTGCCAGCTATCTTCATTATGAAATTCCTGCTTTTCTCTTTGTTAATTAGTAAATGTGTTATTTTGAGGCTATGTAAATATCCTGTTTCTTCTTAAGCTTTTGCCCACTAATTTTATCATTCATTGGTAGCCTCAAACTTGTGATTTCTAGAATTTTCATTCTCTGAATGTTCCTTTTTAAATACCATTCTATGTTTGTATTCATGGATACAATATAATCTCTCAGAAGTTATCAGGTTTGTTGTTTTTTCTTTTCTTCTACATTCTCTCTTCCTCTGACTTTTTTTTTTCTTATTTGTTTTGGTCACTATCTTTCATGTTAAGGCTTTCCAAAAAAACAGTAGATAGTCCCCGTCCACTAAAAGCCTTTTTGGATGCTTTGCATCAGCAGAGGTTGTTGAAGGATTTCACTGCAAGGCGACCATGTGGAAGCTGCCAAATGTCAGGATGTGCAGATCTTTCCTCTTGTACTGGTGAGTTTCTCCAGAGAGGAATCTTTCTATCCCTGACCAGGGCTATCGTCTTACCTTCTGGGAGTCTAGGGTGTGGGAGGGTGTCAGCAATTAGTATGAACTTCCTTTTAATTCCCACTCTCAGCTCCATACTCAACACTGCCTTCAGCTTTGCCTGAGTAATCTCATATCAAGATCTCCTCAGGTTCTGGCGGGGAAAGGCACCGGCAACCTTTTGGTGCATAGGATTACATTCAACCAACTCTTCTACCTTTACTGGCCTTCCACCGTCCAAAAATTTCTTGAGATCTTTCTACAGCTGAGGTGTACTCTCTCACTCGCTTTGTCTCTGTTGGGTTTTTACCTCTGTTAATTCCTTACTCTCATCATCTGTGTGGCTTCTGGAAGGGAGCAGAGATAAACAAGTTTGTTTAAACTGCTATGTTCAGTCAGAAACCATGCACTGTTATTTCTAGGGCAGTCAGAACACAATCTAAATGTTAATCAAGTATAAAATTCTATGACACAATATCCTATGCAGAATTCCAAATAATTCGTGTAGATGCTCTGCTCTCAAGGAGACAGAGCATAGCTCTTCCTCCATAAGTGCAGACTGCCCATCGTGACTTCCTTCCCATAGGGAACAGTATGGAAAGTTCCTCCTGAAGGAAAACTTTCTAGTAGAGAAACCTAATCAACACCACCTCAGCCCAGCGACCATCAGTATCAACCATCGTAAATCATCTTGATAGCATGTATGATGTGGTAAGAACGTCAATTTACCTCTATAATTTCTGTAGCCTCCTCTCAAACTTATAACCTCCGTCTCATTACAAGAAAAATACCAAATTCCAATAAAGAGCATCCTACTATATACCTAACCTCAAAACTGTCAAGGTCATTAAAAATCAAAGTCCAAGAAATTGTCATAGCCCAGTGAAGCCCAAGAAAGCATGATGACAACATGTAATATGTGATATAGGAACGGTGGGGAAGGCAGTAGGTAAAAATTGAGGAAATAGGAATAATGTATGAATTTTAATAATAATGTATCAATACTGGTTTATTAATTTTAGTAAATGTAACATACTACTATGTTAATAGGGGGAAACAAGGTGCCAAATTTATAGAAGCTTTATACTGCCTTCACGATTTTTCTGTAAATTTAAAACTGTTCTAAAACAGTTTATTTAAAATATTTTCATGAAACCCATGAATGCTGGCAGTAGACTCTATTTACAGAAAAAACAAGATTGGTTTGTAGGTATGTAGGAGTGAATGGGGTGTCTGGTTGTTAGTGATGTGGGTAACATTGGGATTCATCTCAAAATTCTACTTGGGAGTCCTAGGTAATTATTCAACACAGTTTGCCACGGTTCAGACACAGCGCAGTAAACCATCCTGAATCACTTAGCCCTCCCTGTGGTCCAGCATAATAGAGGCCTCTGAGGAGGCAGAAGGAAGGCCCTTCCTTCAGAGGGTATACAGTCCATCAATGAAAATGAAGACACAGAAAACACACACACTTTTGGTGATAATAAAATCTGCCGTGGGTTTAAACCTTAAAAAGTTTTTTTGTATCTTATTCTGTAACAATAACAGAGTGTGTATAGGTCTTTTTTAAGGTGAGGAATATTTCTGCTTTCCAAAGGCACTTAGATTTGGTACAATAAAAACGGAGTTTCTGCTTAGGTATACTTGAAGAGACAGAACCCTTACCGAGACCTCCCCACGGCAGGCATTTTAAGGTCAGATAAACTGTGGAGGCTGTAGTAGTCAGGATATGTGTGTCTCGGACACCCCGTTTAAATTAGTTTACACAAAAAGCAAACTTATTGACTCATACATGAAAGGTCCAGAGGTAGAATTTATTTAGCCTTAAATGAAGGTCAATAGAGATGTTCAAACAGAACTGTACTGGTTTACATAAATGGTCCAAATTCTAAACAAATCAGCTTTATTTCTTCCAAATGTCCTCTATCGGGTACATTTTTGCACCATAATACTTAAAAATGAAGAGAAAAAATGGCTGAGATTCTCCTTGTCATTTATTGAGTAAAACATAAGGCAAAGTAATGCAAAATAAGACATAAGACAAAGGGGCAAGCAGGGGTTAGAATGGGAGGTAAGAGAAAAATCCAAAAAAAAACATTTCAAATTATACAAAGGAAAAGGGGGCAGACTGGGAGTCTTGGAAAGCTCAACTTCCATGCTGCTCCTGGTTTAACTTCTCCCAACTTCTATCTCCATTTGCGCCTGATTAGATTTCTTGGGTAATTAAATCAAGGTGGGCAGATTGGGGGAGTTTGTTTTTATTGTGGACATCATCCTTTTGTTCTAAAAGGTAAGGCCACACCCATTTCGGAAAAACTTAGATGAAGAAACTGAAAATAAGAAAAATCCCCAAAGTAAGCTTTCTTTAAAGAAAAAAATGAAATTCAAGCACCTGGGTTGTTGTTTAATTTCACTTTCCAGGTCCATGTGGTTCTAAAGTTATCAGCACTGTTCCAGTCACGGAGATTAGGATCTGGAGGGAACAATAGGGAACTGCTCTGAGACTGGCACTAGTGGATCAAAATGCCATTTGTCACGCTACTAACAAACAGCATTTGTATTTGCATTATCCTGTGCTTCCTCCAATGAACTTGAGTCATCTTTTCATGATAACAGTATTAACAATTTCGAAAGCTGGAAACGATGAGTTTCCAAATCTTATGCCACGTACTCAGAGTAGACTTCCATTATTCAGAGAGATCCGTCCAGAAGAGGCTATGGGCAAGCCAACCAATTAACAACTACTTCTCATTAAAAAACAATGTAAACTATATAGGCCCTGACCAGTTTGGCTCAGTGGATAGGGTATCGGCCTGTGGACTAAAAGGTCTCAGGTTCAATTCTGGTCAAGGGCATGTACCTTGGTTATGGGCACATCCCTAGTAGGAGGTATGCAGGAGGCAGCTGATTGATGTCTCTCATTGATGTTTCTAACTCTCTATCTCTCTCCCTTCCTCTTTGTAAAAAATCAATAAAATATATTTTAAAAAAACACACAAAACAATGTACCTATATAGGTTCAGGTTAAGTCTCAATCCAGGATGCCAGACCCGTGATGGGATGGGCAAAGTTATGCAAGGACTTCTCATCTGTGCTGCTTAAAGATTTCCTCCATAGTCCTCAACTCTCTATCCGGTACAGGCTACCTTTTATCAAAAGTTGTTTCTAATAGCATAGTTCAAATCTGAGTTCTCATAAACTGCCTTCAGGAAACCATTTTGTAAGGGATGTGAGGGTCGTTTTAAGTAAGTTGTTTCTATTTAATCAATAAGACTCTCTTCAACAACTAAGACACTACCTGTTTTTTAGTATTTACTATTTAAGAAAATGATTACATTATTAGTTTCATTTTATTAATCAGACACAGAAACTTCTATATGGGAATCATTAGATCTACTGGGTACATTTTTTTTCTTCCAGAGAAGAAGGGAGAGGGAGATAGAAACATCAGTGATGAGAATCATTGATCGGTTGCCTCCTGCACCCCGCCTAATGGGGATCAAGCCCACAACGCACGCATAGGCCCTTGGCTGGAATCGAACCCCAGACCCTTCAGCCCACAGGCCGATGCTCTATCCACTGAGCCAAACCAGCTGAACATATTATTTATTCGGCAGTTTGAGCTTAGTTTTTATATGGAACCACCAACAGTAGAAACTGAGGTTTAGGGCTAGACTTGGATGTAAACTATAACTCTTCTGTTAGCTGTGTGGCCTCAGGCAAGTCAAGCAGCTCTCTGAGGATTACTCCTCTCCCCCATTTACCTCCTAAGGATCCTACAGGGAAAGGGGCAGAAATATCTGTAAACTATCAAAGACACTGCATGGCACATGGCAGGTGTCACATAAATGATAGTGTTACAACTGCATTCTTGTTTCAGCTGAAAGCAACTCAGTTTCTCCATAATGCTTTGTAAAAGGATTAAGTTTTTTAAATGCTGGTAATATATGCAATTAAGCTGAGTGGACCTTGAAATACATAGTACAGACTTCCATTTAGTTAAAAGTTAGGTTACCAACGTTACCTACAATTACTGATAATTTAGTAGTCTGGTATTTCTTACCTTTACGTCTACATAATTGGAATCACTCTCTTCTACCTCAGGTTTTCAGTAACCAGCCAGGATGTGTCAAGCACCTGCCAAATACTCAGGACCAGGAAGAATGCAGTGATACGAGTTATTATGGCTGTAGGTTATATGTTAAATTCAAAAGCTCATAATAAGAATGGACTATGCTTTCCTGTTAGCAATCCTCAATTCATGTGACGGTCAAGTAAGGAAGCCCTGGTGAATGGTGTCTCATTAGTAACGTTACAAGGCTACCAGTAGGTTTTAGAAGTAATGAGAAAAATGGTTTTTTATTTCCCTTGTTTTACTAAATAATCACTAGAACTTCAATCTCAGTGTTGAATTTTCCCAACGGTTTAGCTATTGCCAAGAAAAACCATCATTTTAAAGACTGGCATTGCAGATAACAGAATCTTATTACCTTGTACTGGCTTCTCTTTTGCAGACGGTTACAGTGGAAACAGAACTCCCAGAGCATCTACCTGGTGGCCCCCTCCCATCCTTCAATACAGCAAGTACTGATCTTCGCCTTATGAGTATCAAACGAGCCACTCGCTTCAAGGAAAGAGCTGCAGCGGGAATCCTGAGCCGCAGGACTCCCCACCGCATGACGCTGAACACAGCATCAGCACAGAAACGGGTGATTTTCATGCTTCTCAAATTCTTTTCTTCTAGAACACCTGAAGATCACAAAGCCAACACTTCTACTTTTAAAAAAGAGTTGTGTGTGTGTGTGTTTTTAAATAACCGTAGTCAGGGCAAGAAAAGGCAAACAGTATCTTTATTGTGTATAGTCCTAACAAACATTCACTGTGTGCACATTCCAGCAGAGAAAGACAAAGATCTTTGTTCAAAATATGTTGAAATAAAATAGGTAAACAAACTCCATTATTGAATACACAAAAGGAATGTTAAATATTACTCGTTCACAGTCGAGGGCAAAGTAAAAAGGAAGTCAAATAACTGTAACAATGTTTTGTCAAAATAGCAAATGTAGAATATAGATGCAGGCAAAGAGCAGCTCCTAAAACTCAGGAGTGAGAGGCTAGATGTAGGGTAGGTAACTTAAATACCACTCTGCTTCCTGCACTCCCCCTCTGAGGTCACCCCAAATTCCAAACTGGGCTCTTCCAGAGCACAATAGCCCAATGTGACCAAACTTCCCATTGCTTTTGTGATATTTGGCAACTGAATGAGATGGTTTAAAAGGAATCAATTTCTCGCTGAGACAAGACATGTCTGGACCTATTTCTCCTGGGGAAGGAAGTAATAAACATGAACATTCTGCATTTTAATCTCCTAAAATGAAATTGAACCAGATAGCTATCGCTTGACATCTTAAGCACGAGATGCCGTGAGTAATGTTATGCTGGCCTGTAAACTGCATTTTTCATTGCCCCCATCAGGACTAAATGACTGTACCCTCAACAGCCCTCTTCTTTTACAACACATGCACTTAGGGCTGCTCACAGAACTCCGCACATTCAAATTGTCGGCTCTAGTGGGCTTCTGTTTCTGCTTAAGTACTCATTTAAGAATGACACATAGTATTTCTTGTCTTCACAAATGTAGAAGTTATGTGGAAACCGAAATTCCTAAGAGTCAGGGGCCAGGAAATTTTGGAGACCTGGGACATCCCTATTTCGGTGGCACAATTTTTCCCTCATCTGCTTTTTGTGATCCCCAGACATTCTGTGTACAGTATGGTGTGCAGCTGCAGCTAATCGTCCTTGGGAATAAACAACCAAACAGCCGAGACCGGTTCCAGGAGGCATGGCCAGCCAGTAGGGGCAGGCTCCACTTGCTCTGGAGGGTTTTCATGACCTACCAGTGTTGAGACTGCTTCGAGAATTCGAGTCTACCTCTTAAAACAAAAGTCCTTTTTGATGGATTTGGCTAACATACTGTATTACTTTATTGTTTAGAAAAACCTCTGCAAACTCTCACACAAACTCTACCTTTCCCCTCAGCTGTTTATGTAGGCAGAAGAAGAAAATAGTAAATGGACCCAAAAGTGTGTGTTTTATAATATAAAGTGACATCACATTAGCAGTTCAAAAGCAGTCCTGGGTATTGGATGAATTTCATAAATGGTAGAGACAAAGTCTGAAAATCTTTTCCTCTGGCTCTGAGTCCAGATATAAACAGGAAAAGACAACCAATATGAAACAGAAAAACATACCTTTTGCATTGGTGTTTACCCTAAAAAAATCAAACACCCATTTTCTTAAGACTATCATTTTTTAATGTTTCTTATAAGCCAGATGTTTTTCATTCACTGTTGGACTCTGCCAACACACTTTTGATTGGTCCAAGTTATCTTCCGGCTTAGTTTTAGCTTGCATGTTCCCTTTCCAACTCCTCGATACTCCTTTGTTCTTTACTTCTACCCCAATGTGGTCCTGTGCAATCACCCAACTTACACCAATTATATGCCAATTCTTACTCAAGGCAACCCTTCCTTGCCTTCAAATGAAGGAGCATCAGTAGTTCCAACACTTTTGCTACATAATAAATAAAGATTTTTTTTCAATAAATTGTCTTAAAGAGGCATCTTATAATACATACAAAACATTTTGTAACGATAGAAGCTTGACTATGTCATAAAAGATATATAAAAGTCAGCCAGAAATCCAAAGACATTACTCCACAGTGTCATATCCAAGTGTGCAAAATGGGGTAATATTATTTTGATAAATTCTGATTCAGTCAATTGCTAAATCACAGGATACAAGACCTGGGTTGAACTTTTTCTTAAATAGTTTGCATGGGCAGACACTACGCTGGGCAGTTTCCTGTCTTGTCAAATCCCTGGCAAGCAGGAAGCAATAGGAGGTCCTAAGCAGTGCCCATGGTCCTTCTTGAACTGCACTGCTCCCTGCTGCATATGACAATGGCTCAGCAGCAGACGGATAATCCTCAAAAAATGGGGAGAAAAATCACCACAAACAGGGGCTGGCAGAAAACAGTGTGCTGTCTCCTCAGGTGTTTCCACAGGGGAAAAAAATGTAAAGGCAAATGCGCCAAAGAAATTCCTGAACCAAAGAGAAACAATAACACAGTTCTCAGTAATCATCTACTCTTCATGAAAGACTCATCTGAGAGAAAAAAAAAAGAACCCCACCAGTTTTTAAATTCTCAATGGAAAAACAACAAAACCACAAATTGCAGCCAGGGAGGTAAAATACAGATGTCACCATCTCTCCCTTTCAACTGACACTTGACTATGGACATTATTTCACTGGGCAAACAGAAGATCAAATACTGTACCTCTGACCAATTTGGAGTCTCTCACTTACATTAAAACAGGAAATAAAAAATTTGCTAGTCAACAAACCAAAAAGCAGCAAAATCCCTGGTAAAGCTCTACAGAGATCATTACAAATTTATATTTTACCAATAAAGATGGTTGAGAGAAAGGAAAAACAAGAAAGGTGGCTAGAAACTGGTGCCGAACCAAAGGAAAGGATGAAGTCTGGTGCTTTTTCGAAACTCCTGTCCTACAGTGTTTTTCAATGTCTTTCAGAGGGAAGATTGCTAGGAATTCGCTCTGTCACTCCAACCCATCTCTCCCTTTCCCTGTTTCTCTCCACTCCAAGAAATGAAAGGGAAGAAAGCATAATTCTGTTCAGCACCACGTAGTGGACAAGGTGTTGGTAAGGGCTACCTGCTGCACTAGCTCAGGAAGGAGGGAGATGATCACATGGCTCTTTTTAGTTTTAACAAATATAGACAAGGACCAAGGTCACTTGGCAGGTGTGTTTTAAGTTTTAAATGCACAACTTACTTCATGAATTAAATCCCTTTTGACAAACAATGAAATGAAGTCGAATTTTAAAATAACAGTATTTACTTAAAGGAAAAATGGAAAAAGAAAAGCTTCAAAAGTAGAGTATACTGCTATGCTAAGAACAGCTAATGTGCAAAGTACTGGAAAGCAGGCATCTTT
>PVJC01006616.1:25483-54406 GCA_004026665.1 Murina feae
GGGGGGGAATACAACTGGAAGGATCTGAGAACAGGGCACCACTGCAGCCTCCAAATAAGTCTCTAGCTTCCATTCCCAAGCGGATCTGCTTTCCGGATTTCGACAAGGCCTCCTCAGGAGGATTTGCTTTCTGACCGGTAGTAGTAACGGTACAGGAAACCTAAGAGAATGGCGCCTATGATGGGGAAAATCCAGTATGACCAGCAACTAGAAATTGGGGGGAAAAGCAACAACGTCATGAACATTTTACACCAAACATTCACATTTTAATATTTATATGAGTAAATGAGTTCTGGTTTACTTGGTGAATTTTAACTGCTTTTGTCACACAGTAGTTGTAGAAGAACAAATATCTGGGTTCTGTTTTTACAAAGTCATATAATGGCTCTTTTGGGTTATGGGATTATGGTAGTTTAAATTTTTCTTCTTTGTGCTTTGTTTTTCACATATGCTACATTTAACACTTTAAAACAGGGGGAAAAAGCCACCATTTTATATGGATATACTTATAAATTTAGAAGCATTAACATCTAATACAAATATTGATAATAACTGCCTCACATGTAAATTTAATCCTCACAATCCTATGAAATAGGTTCTACTATTAGTCTCATTTTTACATAGGAAAAACAAGTTTTGCACCCAAAATCACAGAGTGAAGTTAGTAAAGCAGTCTGATTCCAAACCCATCTTCTTAATTTTTAGTTAAGTTTGGACACTAACAAATCTGAAAACACACACACACACTTTGGACACTAATAATTACAAAACACATGCACACACATTGAATGTTACTAGTTCTAATAAAGTCAGAAGAGATTTTCCTTAGGAGTTTCAGAACAGTCATCACTCTTCTTAAAATAATTCTTCTCTAACAACGCTTGTTAGCACTGCTGATTTAAAGGTGTGATTCCATGACCCAAATGGCCTGTCTGCCTGTCTATTAAGACAAATCAGTTTTGGTATTAAAGATTTTGTAGCCAATAAAACCCACTTCGGTCCAATAATAAGTATTCTCTTTGCCTAAACATGCCTAGCACTCGGTGCAGTTAAGTATGGCAAAAGCTGCTCTGGACAAGGTTAGCCTATTAACCAGGTAGCTTTGTTTTTTTTTAAAAAAAAAATGTTTTTTAAATCAAGGATCGTTAAGAAAACAATGAAGAGGAATTTGTCAGTACAAAAGACCAAGTGATAACCACTTGTATGAATATACCAAAATGAATTCATTCATTTTATTAATGATTATTTTCATTATTTCTTCCCATATTTTAAGATCTTGACTAATGCAGTGAACATTCCTGTACATATTTCCTGGTATACATTTCTCTTGAATACATCCCTAGAAATGGAATTGCAGGGTCAAAAGTTATTCATAATCAAATTTAATAGATAATGCCACAGTATTTTCCAAAGTTATTGTGCCCATTTATATTCCCCTAAGAAGAGCCTAAGAATCTTGGTGATCTACTTCCTAAACAATTCCTTTGATTTCTAAAATTTAAAATTTTTGCCCATCTGTTAAGTATGAAATATACCCAATGATTTTAATTTGCACTTCTCTGATAAGTTAAATTAAATCTTTCTCTCATGTGCTTATATTTGTGTTTCTTCTTCTTAAGATTCTTTTTTTAAAATATATTTTATTGATTTTTTACAGAGGGGAAGGAAGAGGGATAGAGAGCTAGAAACATCGATGAGAAAGAAACATCGATCAGCTGCCTCCTGCACACTCCCTACAGGGGATGTGCCCGCAACCAAGGTACATGCCCTTGACTGGAATCGAACCTGGGACCCTTGAGTCCACAGGCCAACACTCTACCCACTGAGCCAAACTGGTCAGGGCTTCTTAAGATTCTTAAGTTGTTTTCCCTTCATATTCTACTAAGTTATTTTTTAATTGATTTGTAGAAATTCTTTATGTATTCTGCATAATTCTTAGTTTTATCTGTAGCATAAGTCTATTCCAAGTTTATGATTTCAAATTATTTATTAAGCATAAGTCCTTAATATTAAGGAAGCTAAATTTACTGGTTCCTTCAAGTTAGCACTTTTCTAGTACTCTATCACCTCAAATAAAAAAGACATGACACTTTGGGGGGGGCACATTTTAGGTAGCTATGTAATCTCTATAAAGGTTTTTACAAGTCCAGGATTCCAGTCATCTCAGGTAGAAGCACTGAGCGAATGGTAAATTTACACACCTTTCAGAGCTGTATTACTGATATTAGTGCAACATAAGCAAGCTTTTGAGAAAACCCAAATTTCTACATATGAGCACAATACATAATTTTTTATTCTGTAAAATGTAGTAACAGTGCCTATTTACAGTAATTGGGAGGATTAAGTGACTAAGTTTTAAGTGGAAGTTGCACAGCTGAGCTGCAGAGACTGGGCTTGACTCAAAAGTAGTTACTTGTCCACACATATAGCCTCCTACTGAGTGTGGTTCCAACTTGATCTAAAAATTACTCAAGGCTTCTTTTGAGATTACTCAAAATGATTAAAACTGTAAAAGTTAATTTTGCTAATGCTAAGGAACTTCTGAATGTGCAATAATTTTGGCCAAAAGAAGAATTAACTGTCAAACAGCATTCCTAGGTTACGTCACACATGTAGATTTATGGAAGAACCTCTTGCCAGGCATTATATTGAGCAGAATGAAGTGAATTAAAGGGATACTAACCTTCTGCATGTGCCATCTTTTGAAGGGTCCTGAAGAAGATGCATATTCAAAAATGACAAAACAAAAAGAATGAAGATTAACAGAACACATAAATCTTCTAGAATAACTATATAAACCCTGGAGCTAATAACAGAACTTCACCCTTCATGCAATTGGATGTCTACAAGTCTATATGTGATGGGAGTACTGGGAATTCTATTCTGATAATATACTGGTATTCCTTAATGAAGAACCATTAATGAAAGGCCAAAGAAATGACCTAAACATTCTTTAGATGAAAAAAACAAATGCTACTGATAAAATTACATTGAAATGGACCAATTTGTAGTCACAGTGATACACCTGGTTTAGTAGGGCTTGCCACTGGCAGTAACTAAGAGTAAATATTCTGAAAACATATTTTAAAAATAAAGTGTTGTCTTGTGATATATAAATTAACTGTGAAATGCTCTATAGCATGGAGTTGATTGTTTTGTGGCTTACTCTCTGAAATCATAATAATTATGATTAGAGATCTTAGGGCTTATTTCATAATGAAAAGGGGAAGAATAAAATAAATGGAAAGAAAATACCAAAATAACCTTAAAAACAAAATTTGGCAACAAAAAGAAATGAAGTACACTTCATACTACTAGTACAGCATAGATGAATCTTGAGAACATTATGCCAAGTGAAAGAAGCCAGATATAAAATACCACATATTATATAAATCTATTTGTATGAAATGTTCAAAATAAACAAATTTAGAGGCGGAGAGCAGATCACTAGTTTCCTAGGGCTCAGGGGAAGAAGAGCTGGAGAAAAATTGAAAATGACTGCTAATGGTTTAGGGTTTCTTTTTGGAATGATGAAAATGTTCCAAAATAGACTGTGATTATGGCTGCACAGCTCTGTGAATTTACTGAAAACTCTTAAAAACAAATTTCTGGTGAATTGGATGGGATCTGAATTATCTATATAATAAAAGCCTAAGCAACCATTACAGCAGAAGGTTAGTTGGACGTCCCCCAGGGTCCTGGACAGTGAGAGGGTGCAGGCCAGGCTGAGGGAACCCATTCCCCCCCACGCACACACGCCACGAATTTTGTGCAAGGGCTTCTAGTATCATAATAAAGCTGTAACTAAATTTTTTAAATTCAATTTAAGTAAACATCAAATGAAGTTATTGATTCTATTAATTAACTGTATAGTACAAAGACCCTTTTACTGCCAGAGGACAATAACCTACTAGTATAGGCTACTGCTGCCCAAAATATCATCTTTGCCAATATGTAGAAACACTCCAGGGTGTGAACACAGAATATTAACTCTACTTAACACCCATATCAGTAGTCTCCCAAGATTTTCAAAATACCTACATACTGGCCTAGATATTTTAGAGCAGACCATGAAAAGCATTTTAATTTCATATATCCACGATACTGTCATGCAAATGAATACATGCCCCAAACCTGAAAGAAATTAGCCTACAGGCAAGTAAAATTTCCAATAAAATTTCTTAGATAAACTGTATTAATATACTACTATACTTCACTAAGAACTTGATGATTACAGTTATCTGGGTCATATCTACTAGAATAGCACAAATTGGGCTAATTAGAACATGTCACAGATCAATCTTTGAGAAATACAACAAATGTTTTACAAATTTGGAAGGTAGTGGTAGTGATGATGGTGTGTGCACCAAGTTAATTGATAATGTTGCCTTTTAAAAATATTCCACTATAGCAATCAAAAAATAATTGAATTCCATCAAGAAAAATGTCCATGGTCTTTTAAGCTTTATCCACATATAAACCAATGATTTATAAAACAAAAACTGTAGAGTTAATATATATATTTTTAATGGGATGATTTGCAAGGTTTACATGACAGCACTATGGAGTAATAGATGTATTATGATGTTTAATCTGCAACACAATAAAAGTCAAATATATAATTCATATAAATGGATTCTCTAGATTTCAATGCTTTTAGTCTCTTTTATAACCAAAACTTTAGATGTGTGCTAACTAGAGTGAGTCTTAGTGTAGTAAACAAACTGAGAGAAGAGAGAACCAAACCATAATGCTGAAATTACAAGTTTCTAATAAGCAGTAATAAAATTTTAAATATATATGTTTTTTAACTAAATATTTCAAGCCCTGTTTGAAAATCAATCCATCCCGCTCTGGCTAAGTGGTTCAGTTGTTATGCTGTCCCTATACGCCACGTTTGTGGGTTTGCTCTCCAGTCAGAATATATAAGAATCAAGCAGTTAATACATAAATAAGTAGTACATCAAATCGAAGTGCCTCTCTCTCAAAAAATCAATACATAATTTTAAAAAAAAAAAAAGATCAACCCTTCTCTGGAGTCAAAAAGACCAACTTTCCTAACATTAGAGAAAAGAGAAAGAGGCATATTTTCTCTTTAAGATACTGACAGCCAAGTAAATGCCAAACTACAGTGACTCCACTTTTAATCAACTATAATGAAAGAGTTATTTAAGACACTGCTCTTAGTAGCCAAGTACCTCAGCCAAGTTTGGAAAAGAGACAAAATAAGTTATTTTTAAATTTACAAAATTAAAAAAAAAAAAGTTCTATTAACAAAAAATCTTCCATCCTTTTGGCTTTCTATACAGTTTCCCAATTCTCATTTCCACTCCAAAGCTCTGTGCTGAACATAAGGGATGTTTACATGAAATTCCTACAGTTTATGACTGACTTTAATTTATCCCTTTGGGTGTTTTGGCTGGTTATGTTCTTGCCCACGTCTTCATTTACACACAAGATCTTTGGAAAAGAGAACAGTGACTGCTCTGGATCTGGCATGGAAAGTAGTAATTGCAGTATTATATGATTTTAGTTATAAGAGAATAGATCAAATCCAAAGTTCTAGCCAAAGACTTACTAAGTAATCAATATGCATGTTTTTTTTAATCTCCAAGGAGTTTGGAATACACTTCCAAACAACCAAAATGCTTTAAGTCTACTCTGATTTTAGTTCAAAACTAACAGAAATTAACATGGGAGAAGAACACACACTTAAAAAATGGTGTTCCTGTCACCAGGACATAAACATAGGAAACGATGTGCCAGAATTATGATTATAATGCATTAAAATATACAGAAGGAGCATTATAAGTGAATCTTTAGCCTAAATAGTTTATATGCAGACTTTCAAGGGTTGAAATAAAAAAGAGATATATTATAAGATATATAAGAAGTTTATGTTTTAATTCCTCAATTGGGTGTTTGCTATTCCAAGAGGATTCTAAGTATTTAAAATTAGAAGTGGATTTTAAGCCACAGGACACCTTCAGCAAATTTAATGAGTGTTTGGGTGGTCTGGTAGTTTTTACAGCTTTTTATTTAGAACACGTTGGTATCTATGTGGCCAGTACCTATGAAAAACAACTCGGGAACTTTTGGCCTCAGACACTACTGGAGAGGATTTTTCCTCCTTAATACAATGGGCTTTACCATGAGCTATCACTACATGAATTTTAGTATTAGGTTCATCTTATAACGTGAAAAGTTTAAGTACTGAAAGTACATGATTTCAACATTTACAATCCCAACAATGACACAGAAATGTGGTATGGATCTTGAGGACAGCCTTCTCATGTTCTAATCCTATATAATAAAAGGCTAATATGCAAATCAACTGAACGGTGGAATGACCAGTCGCTATGACATGCACTAACCACCAGGGGGCAGACGCTCAACACAGGAGCTGCTCCCTGGTGGTCAGTGCTCTCCCACAGGGGGAGCGCCGCTCAGCCAGAAGACGGGCTCACAGCTGGTGAGCACAGCGGTGGTGGTGGGAGCCTCTCCCGCCTCCATGGCAGCACTAAGGATGTCTGACTACTGGCTTACCAGCAGTCAGACATCCCCCCAGGGCTCCTGGACTATGAGAGGGTGTAGGCCCGGCTGAGGGCCCCCCCATCCGAGTGCACAAATTTCATGCACCGGTCCGCTAGTGTACTCAAATTTCTTTCCAGATGAGAATACTGTTTAACAATTACTGTCTTCAGAGCATATATCATTACAGTCAGCCCAGTCAAGGAAAATATATTTCCCTGTCAATAAGGGCAAAATTCAAGGATGAAAAACATTCTCTAAAACAGATTTCTACACAACTTTCTCAAGAACCCATTGTGATACAATATATATGACATTACTGAAAAAAAATTAAAATTAAAGCACTCATAGAATGATTCCTACAGAGACCTAAGAAGGAAAAAATTGTTATAACATTGGAGGGCTGATTTAAAATGAATGTTACCTTGTCTTCTAATACCTTGTTTTTCAAAACTACATATCATTTCTAAATGAAGGCTACAAGAAAACATTAATCCTTGAGATTCCTCAGCAAAGGGTATTTTGTCTTTCAAGAGTGATTTTGCCATTACATTCTACGATTTATTTCAAAAGATTATGTTACAAAATACAAATGTTAGACAAAAACAGGACCAAAGTAACCTGACAAAATTCTTTGGTAAATGCCAATCACTACTCATTTACAGGACATCTACCTCCCCATTCCAAACTGTTATAGATTAGGTTGTAAGTATGATAGGAATATTCAAGAATTCTTAAAAGGAACATTTTAGTATAACGTAACCACTAACTACATTACATATACAATGTATCCTTTTCTCCCATAAGAGAAGGTAAACTGACTGTTATGTATGGATAATATGTTATGTATGTGTAACAGAAAACTGTATACATAACACAAGTAAGTAGCATCTAGGAGAAAAAAATGTATATGCCTTTAAACCCAAGGTGTGGATTGCTTCTAATATGTGAAATTTACTGGATTTCAAAATTTAAACTTAATGTTTAAAAAAAGTTAAACTTAATGTTTAAAAATTAGTTTTAAAAATCTTTAAAAAAATGTTTAAGTCTTTATGGAGACAATCTTATTGTTGTTGTTCTTGTTGTTTTAAAAAAAACAAAAAACAGCTCAAATCCTGTTACAGCAAATGTTATTTCGTTAAAATTTTGGTCTATGAAATACTAAATATCTATTTAAAAGAATGAGGAAGGAAAAAAATTTTTTAATAAAAGAAAAAAATGAAAGAATGAGGAAGATCTTTATGAACTGATAAGGAACCATCACTAATATTAAAATGTTTAAGTAAAAAGAAGCAAGGTGCAGAATAGTATTATGAAATTTTTTTTAAGGAAGAAATAGCTGCTCTATCAATCAAACAATCTATCCACCCATCCATCTATCCATCAATCTATGCTCTATCAATTGAAAATCTATCCACCCATCCATCCATCCATCAACCTATTTATACTTATGTGTGCACAGAATCTTTCTGGAAAAGTAAACAAGAAAATGGTAGCTGGCTACCTCTGGGCAAGGGGAACTTACCTCTGGGTCAGGGGAACTAGGAGACTGAGAGTTGGGGACCAGAAGGAATCACTTTGGTCAAGTTACTGGGTCTAGTCATTGTAATGAGATTTGACTAGTAAAATAGGTGAACTATCAAGTAGGTAGTATCTGTTGAATAAATGAGACATGGTACCTGCTTTTTTGGTCAGGATAGCATATGCATGTACCTTAATTTCCTGAACTGATGGCAGTGATAAAACATCTAATCAATAACTAAATGCATACTCAAAAGAGAGATTTCATGGACCACAAGGTGTCAGGATTACTTGCAGTACAGTAGGCAGGCAGGCAAACTGGCACAGAAAACACTAAGTCTGTTTCCAAGACAAGTTTTCATAACTAAAAGCAGATCAGAAAAATGTTAAGTCAAATATGAATAGAAGGTCGATGACTCTCAGCATGGGGACTGATCCAGCAAGGGAGAGTCAGAGACAAAGAGGTTTTTTAAATAGTTAATTAACTTTGACTGAAGCAAGTAAAAAAATTATCTATTACCAGATCTGTTTTCTAAGCTTTTCAGTTTTATTATTTTAACTAAGGGCCCAGTGCACAAAAATTTGTGTACTTGGGGGGGTCCCTCAGCCTGGCCTGTGCCCTCTCGCAGTATGGGACCCCTCAGGGGATGTTCACCTGCTGGCATGCCTGGCCAGCCTGGGTGAGGGGCTGATGGCTGTTTGCAGGCTGGCCAAGCCCCCCAGTGGGGACCCTCACACAATGGGGGTGTGGCCAGCCTGGGTAAGGGGCTGAGGGCCGTTTTCAGGCTGCCCACAGTCCCTTCAAGGTTCGGGTCCCTTCTGGGGTGCCTGGCCAGCCTGGGTGAGGGGCTGAGGGCTGTTTGCAGGCTGGCCACAGCTCCCATTGACACAGGGTCCCAGTGAGGCCACTGGCTGGAAGCAGGTTTCTGGGGTTTATTTATCTTCTATAAGTGAAACTTCGTTGCCTTGAGCAGAGGCCACAGTCGTTCTAGGCAGGCAGTTTCCTCCATCGCTGGCCTCCTGTTTGCTCTAGCTCCGTGGCTGTCGTCTGCCATCTTGGCTGGGTTAATTTGCTTATTGTTGCTCTGACTGGCTGCTGGGCGTGGCTTGGGTGGTGGGCGTGGCTTAGGTGTAATGGTGTGAGGGTTACTTTGCATATTACTCTTTTATTAGATTAGATATTTCAGGGCCTTGAACCTCAGGCATTATAATCTCAAAAGAAAACAGTGATGACCATCAATTATTTACCTGCAAAAGCAGTATGAAAGATACTTTAAAAAAATCTCAGGAAAGGTCCCTGATTTATCCTCTGAAATAGCAATGTTTGGGTGTTTTTTGTTGTTGTCTTTTGTTATTGAGGGGTGGAGAGGAGTTTCAGACAGGGAAGATATATGGAGCTGTGAAAGGAGAAGTGGAGAAATAAAGGAAGAGACAAGAAGAAGTAAAATGAGAACTATCCCATAAGGCAGGCTTTTTAAAAAATGACTTATTTATAGAGGTTCAGAAACTCTTAACCAAAAGAAAGTATTAATAAAATTAACATTACATCTATTTCTTCATGGTGAATACTTAAACTAGGACAAAATTTTTTAAAGAGACACCTACATCCTAGACACAGAAGTGCCTATTTAAAATCTCCATGAGAAATAAATCTGAGGGACCAAGAATCTCTTCCTGGACCTGAAATCAGGTTAAACTACAGCTCTATGACAACCTATGTAGGTGGTCTTGAAAATTTTCCAAAAGTCTTTTTTGCTGCCTGATCTGCTGAAGTACAGCAGTGTGACTGGAGCCACTCAACTGCCAGACTCCCTTCTTAATGGAGACTGTCCTTTGGGTATAGCATTCACGGGGAAAACAGATACTTGAAAACACTGCCTTTAATCAGTTTAACCCAGGCAGGAGCCAAACTACATTTGGAGACTTTTAAATTATTACAGAATATGGTGAGCTGAAAGGGTTTCTTTTTCTGTATTTATTACAAAAGGTCCAAGCCTCAACAGTTTTAATTTAACTGAGACATCTCTCTTTAATTCTTTGACCTAAAGCAGACCGTGCTTTCTACAGAAGAAAATGAATAAAAGTTCCCCATGTTTCCCAATGGAAGATTAACATATCATTCAGCAAAAAATCTGGTGCTTGGATACCTGGTTTACTTTAAATGCAAATTCCAAAGTCCTACCTCCAGAGATGATGAATCAGTAGTAATGGGAGCCCAGGAAATATACATTTCAGAAAACATGCCGAAGGAGTCCGAGAGATGTGGCACAAAGAGCAGAATTAAAAACCACCACTCCCCATTCCAATTACTACATATACTACATACTGTATCACCAAGAAAGGAAAACAGCAACAAGAAGCAATTTGTAGACTTCTAGACATAATAATTCCAAAAATATTTCCCCTTTTTTAAAAATTTATTGATTGATCTTAGGGGGAGAGGAAAAGAGAAAAACACAAATTTGTTGTTTCACTTATTTATGCATTCACTGGTTGATTCTTGTATGTGCCCTGACCAAGGACTGAACCGATGTTATTGGGATGATGCTCTAACCAACTGAGCTAGGGCCTCTATTGTTTTATAGATAGGGTGCTTTCCTGGTTCCTGTGCAGAAGAATCCTGGCTCCCAGATACAAGGGGCATCTCTTGTACAAATGGATTATCCCTTGAATCAACTGTTGACCTCTGAGAGCAATGTTTCCCAGACATATTCAATAAACAAAAACAGGCTTAGTTCAAATTTTCTCTCTTTTTTTAAATCCTCATCTAAGGATATTTTTTATTGATTTTAGAAAAAGAAGAAAGGAGAGAAACATGGATTTATTGCCTACCACAACCTAGGTATGTGCTCTGACCAGGAATCAAACCCCAAACCGTTTGGTGTATGGGACGAGCTCAACCAACTGAGCCACTCGTCCGGAGCCAAATTTGTACTGAATTAGAAAAGTGAGGATTCAAGAATGCATGATACATGTGTTAGGAGGGAAGGACAAACAAACCAACAGTGCTCACAAAGCATTTAAAGAACCATTTCAACCCCCTTCATAAACAATTCAACAGTTCAGAGTAGCAGAGGGTAGCAAGACAGAGAGTTAATTTACACAATCTAATTGCAGGACAACAGATGGCAGACATTGTCAAGCAATCTCGGGTTGAAAGAATTCTTGTGTCTAAGCCAGCTTTAACTGCTGTGTCGAGCACGTTCAATAATTCCAGTTCAATGAGGAAAGGGAAGCAAGAAGGTAGAAGGGGGAAGGAGAAGGGGCATCACTCCCATGATGTCCTAAGCATCTACTTTTAAACTGCTGTCCCTTTAAATCAGAAGGTGTGTAATAGATATCTAGCTGATGGATAGAAATCAAGTAAAATTGTGAGGGAAGAAAGGAGGTGAACCACCCAGCTTGTGAGAAGCAAAAAGTCTTTCATACTTTCTTCCTGTTACATTATTCAGTGCACATTAAGGTTTTTAATCTTTTGTTTTTGCTGTATCACTGAGTAAATGGGAAGGGTTAAGCCTATCTGATAACTATGTGGTAAAAGGATTAAATTTGGGAAATAGGCACAGAAAGGCCTGTTCTAGCCAATTACTTCAGTCTACAACTCCTTCTAAGACTTTTAAGAGAAAAATCAACTTTTCAATTCTTTTTCCAATGCAGACATAATTATTATCACCTATACTATTTAATGTAAGAAAAATAAATTATTTTCTACAACAGAGCTCATAAACTAATTTCTTTCAAAACCATATAGGGCATGGTGTTAGAGTTTCAATTTTTTAAAAAAATTAAATAGAAACATGAGCAAATATTTCCTACTGTTCAAGACTCAGCTATTCTTTTTTTCCTGAGATGGCACTGAGTCCGAATTCCTGAAAAACAGGATTTTTGCTTGGGGGGGAAAGTAAACACTTCTCTTGTTAAGACAATTTTTTTAAAAAAGCAATTCTATGAGTAAATAGAAATATAAACACTTGAAACACAGAAGAGAAACGGAGGACTTCTTACCTTGCTACCACTTTCAGGTTTAATGTCATTCTGTTAAAAGAGGAAAACAAAGAGTATTTTAAGACATATCCCAATGAATGCTCACATGTGCTTGTTTCTAACCTTGGAGCATGAAACTACGTTCTGATGGAAATGAATTCCCTGAGAGATATCAGGGTCTGCAGAAGGGTATGTCTGACTCTGAGCAGATCAAGGTCTCCTGTTAGAATGGCATGGTTTAAAAAGTCCAGATACCATCTTTAGAAAGGAATTTGCAAGAGCAACCAAACCACTATGTTAAGTAGAGATGTTGTTAACTACATTACAAAAATCAGTCAATCGATTAAACAGACACCCACAATCCGTTTCCTTAACTTTTCAGAGATACTACATGAGTTGCTTCACAAACAACACGCTGTACCGTTGCGCAGTGAGGCCAGGTGATTCTGGAGAAGATTTAGCCTGATGGCTGGGTTGAATGGATTTCCATTGTTCAGTGGCTCTTCCGGAGCTTTCTTCCCATAAGCACTCCTAGCCCAGTGGATTCTTACCGGATGCACATCGCCGATATAGTACTGCTTTAGCATTTCTCTGGCATCAGAGGAGTGGCCTACATCTTCGAAGCTTTCACTTGCATCTGCACCAGCTTGTTCCAGCAGAACCTCTTCTCCGCCAGGATGCTACAAGGAAAAGACAGTTACTGAACAGAGGGCTCTCTGAAAAGCAAACCAAAAGAAGTTACTTTCCTCTCCCCTCTTTTCCCTTCTCTCCCTTTAATGGAACCAATCAACACTGTACGCCACCTGATAGGATGCAATGGGAAGAACACACCATTACTTCCACGGTATTTTGGCCAAAAATGCACAATATGGGTATAATTGCGAGGAAACCTAGGATGATTGCCAATTGGTAGTCTACAAAACAATTGACCTTTGATTTCCAAAAATATCAAGGTCATGAAAGCTGAGGAAAGACTGAAGAACTGTTCCAGACTGAAGGAGCTAGAGACAAAATAACTGGGGATGTGTATGCTCCTGGGTAGATTTCTTTTCCCAACATTATTGAGACCTGAATGGAGACTCTGAGCAAAAAATGTATGAAATCCTTTATTCTATTCTTGCAACTTTTCTGTAAGTTTGAAATGGTTTCAAAACAAAAAGTTAAATAAATAAGTAGTACTAAAATAAGTGCCTCTATACCTAAAAAGTACCCTGGACAAATGAAGAAATTTAGATAGCTTAGTACCCTTCTTTGTAAAATGGAGATAATGAGTACCTACCTTAACTACTATTGTATTAAATGAGATAAGGATATGAAATACTTTGTACTCAAGGAGAGTACAATTTGTATAATGTTATCATCTGTGATTTTAAAAAGCAGATACATATATGTGTGTATATGCATAAAAATTCCCTGGAAACAAGAAGGCGGTAGCTGTGAGACAGGGTGGGAGAAAGACTTTCAACTACAAGCCCTTTTGAAATTGTTTCACCTAGTGAAGTATTACCTACTCAGAAAATAAATTTTTAAATGTTTTTATTGATTTATTAGAGAGAGGGGAGAAGGAGAAAGAAATATCAGTCACTGTCTCCTGCTCGTTCCCTGCCGGGAATCCCAGCCTGCACCCTGGGCATGTGCCCTGACTGATAATTAACACTCAACCAACTGAGCTACACCCGCCAGGACCAGAAAATAAATAACTTTTTAAAAGTTAGATTTGGCACAGTCCAGACCTAAAGTAAATACTCAATAAACATTTACTTACAACTAGCAAATTATTTGACATATTATCTAAAATTGTATTTTTGAACTCTCAAGTAATACTGTTAAGTAGTTTCTTTTTATAAACTTTTTGGAGGACTATGAACATCCATCCCTGTGTTAAAAATGAATTCAGCTGAAACATAAATATAAGTGTAACCTCCCAGTCATAGTCTCTTGCTATGAGCTCCCTTAATGTTAGGAATTACTTCTACTTTATCTCCTAAAGGTCTTCCACGCCAGTACTTAAGCTTGCTGTTTTAAAGAGTAAAGGGGGGCCCGTTAGATAGTCACCACTCATCTGCTATTATATCTGAAACCTCTCAGCTGTATTAAGCTATTAGTTTTGGAATTGTGTCCTAGTTTGCTCTATGTACCTAAACTATGAAAGGTATTTTTTCTTTATGACATATCCCAACTTATTTCAGGGAATGATTAAATTTTTTACTTCCTACACAGCTCTTTTATGACAAAATATTTCATTTTCAACAATTGCTCACCACTTATAAGCAAATAAATACAACAGAAATAAGTACAATTAACGGTTTTAGTACGTAATACTCGTTTTTCCCATATATCCACTCAATCTTTTCAAACATTAGTCCATAAATATTATTAGTACTTACTATTTTTTAAAAATGTATTTTTATTGATTTCAGAGAGAGGGAGAGGGAGAGATAGAAACATCAATGATGAGAGAATCATTGATCAGCTGCCTCCTGCATGACCTCTACTGGGGATTGAGCCCCCAACCTGGGCATGTGCGACCCCTTCGTTCTTAGATTGATGCTCAACCACTGAGCCATGCCAGCCAGGTGGTACTTCCCATTTTATGTACTGGGCAGTGATAAAGGTTTTGTGCTTTTACAAAAGTGAATTCATACAGTATATACTGTTCTATGGCCTACTTTTTTTCACTGAGGCCAGAGGGTCAGAGTGGTCCAAAAAGCCCTACATTTAATAGCTCCCAAAGGTGGTCTTAATACAGATGGTTTGGAACATGCAAAGATTTCAAGGAATCCTTGGTTTCTGTTTTAGAATTCTCTAAACTTCAGATACTCTTTTTGTTTCTTTATTAAGGTATTACATATATGTCCTTATCACCCCATTGCCTGCCCAGCCCCTGCTCATATCCTCACTCCTCTGTTGTCTGTGTCTATTTATTAGGCTTATATGCATGTACACAGTGTTTTGGTTGATCTCTCCCCGCCAGAAACACTTGTTCTAAATGAAATGGCATTCCAGCTGGAGGAAGTGCAAGAGACCAGAGACCCAGGCCTGTCCTGGGCCAAGATAATGGCCAGGCTGAAGAAGGCCCTGAGAAGACTGGGGGGTGAGAGGGATAGCCCTGGGCCCCTGGGCCCCTGGCCTCGCTGGCTCTCAGTGAAGACAATGGGTGGGAGCTCCTGGCTGACTCCATCCTCAGGCTCTGGGTGGTCCTGCCCATTGTTATCATCACTTTGTGCGAATGACCCACCACTGTGTGTCCACCCTGCTGCACAGTGAGGGGCTCACTCAGAAGCAGGGACTGACAGTTAAGTCCTAATTCAAAGCACAGTTAGGTAAAATGGAAATTATATTCCCAAGCAGTCCTTCTTCACATGGAAATAGTACTTCAACAACTCAGAGGACAGATTTTGCAAAAAAATAAAAGAATGGGGAAATAGATCCGCCTTCTCCTATGAGTGATCCCACTATGCTCACTGACAAAATGAAAGGGAATTAACAAATGTCCTCCCCATGATTCTTATATTGGTAAATGGATCAACAAGACATTCTCAAGCTTTGTTACAACCAAAGTCATATTTCCGCTGACCCTATTGCAAGTCTATGCTACAGCAAGGCATCAAATGACTCACGTTAAATGCACCCTGGTACTTCTGCCATGCATTTTGGGCTTCAGACTCTCTTTGGTTCTGGGCCAAGATAATGCCATGACCAATCAGAAATGATGCAGGAGCAATGACTAGAGCAGCCATGGCCGTGCATGCAGCAGACACCAACAAAATTTTCAAGACAAAGCGGGAAGTTCTGGAGCTAATGGATCACCAGTGAGCGACAGATTATGCCAGAGAGGAGCTCATGGTCAAAGATGTCCACTTTGAAAGCATGTTCAAATAGGAATTCCAGACCTCTATTTTTTTAAGACCAAGCAGGGATTAGCTCTGCTAGGAACTTAAAGTAGTCCTTCCCCTTATACCCTTTGTTTGAGCTGGAGCCTCTCAGAATGAAGAGAATGCATGAGCTGGTGAGCATGCAGCAACGATCCTTCTTGTTCGATTCCAGTCAAGAGCACATGCCTGGAGTTGAGGGCACGATCCCCAGTGTGGGGTGTGCAGGAGGTAGCCAATCAGTGACTCTCTCTCATCATTGATGTTTCTATCTCTCTCTTTCCCCTTCTCCCTTCCTCTCTGAAATCAATAAAAAATGTATTTTTAAAAAATAAATTAAAAAATAAATAAATACATAAATATATAAACAAACAAATTTTCTTTCTGGTGACTGTAAAAATGAAAGGCAGAGAAAGAGGAAAATTCAAATAATGATAATATCTAAAAACTTAGCAAAAACTCAATCTTTGGAAGAAACAATTATAGTTAACTAGGGGCCCGGTGCACAAAAATTTGTGCACTTGGGGGGGTGTCCCTCAGCCCGGCCTGTGCCCTCTCACAGTCTGGGACTCATGTCCACCTGCTGGCGTGCCTGGCCAGCCTGGGTGAGGGGCTGATGGTTGTTTGCAGGCTGGCCACAGTTCTTTAAGGGTTCAGATCCCTACTGGGGTGCCTGGCCAGCCTAGGTGAGGGGCGGAGGGCTGTTTTCAGGCTGTCCATAGCTCCCATTGACCCAACATCCCAGCGAGGCTGGCTAGAATCAGGTTTCTGGGCTTTATTTATCTTCTATAATTGAAACTTTGTTGCCTTGAGTGGAGGCCTAGTCAGGCAAGGAAGCCTCCTGTTTGCTTCAGCTCCATGGCTTCTATAATTGAAACATTGTTGCCTTGAGCAGAGGCCCAGCCAGCCTAAGCAGGCAGTTTCAACTCCATCGTTGGTGCAACAGAAGCCTCCTGTTTGCTCTAGCTCTGTGGCTGCTGACCACCATCTTGGCTGGGTTAATTTGCATATAGCCACTCTGATTGGCTGGTGGGTGTGGCTTAGATGTCTCAGAGTGGTGGTCAATTTGCATATTACTCTTTTATTAGATTAGATTACCATGAGCAATCAGCCTGAGTTCTAACCGCAGTAAGCACTTGTTTTCTTGAGATGCAACCCCCCCCTGTAAAATGTTTTAGCTGGTATCTTTATAACTTCCCCTACAACAGTAATAACTTTCATTAATGAAACCTTAAAAACCATGGATGAGCAAAACAAATCTCCCAGTGTTGATCATTTTGAGACTACAGAATGACATAAAGAACAAATGTGTCAAAACTTTACTTACACAGACTCTTTTTCAGAGTGACTACTCAGGGCCAGGACAGATTTTGCAAGCCTTCTATAGCTCTTAATACTGAGCAGGGGAAATCAATGACCCCGAGACACTGCTGGGTTCTCAATACCTTCTGGACGACCAAAGACGGGTTAAACAATGACTGCTTAATGCCACTAAACAATGAGAGGTTCTTGGTCTGGAGTTCAGAATATATCAAATCCATTGGGGGGAGGGGGGGATCAATGGTTCTATACTGTCTATAGTCACTCAATAACTAAAGATCCAGTTATTCTGGATAAAAGAGTTTATGTATCATTATAAAAGGGGAGAAAGGGCACCTGGCTGGTGTGGCTCAATGGTTGAGCATCAACCTATGAACCAGGAGGTCAGGGCTTGATTCCCAGTCAGGGCACATGCCCTGGTTGTGGGCTAGATCCTGGTGTGGAGCATGCAGGAGGCAGCCAATCAAAGATCTCTCTCATCACTGATGTTTCTATCTCTCTCTCTCTCTCTCTACCTCTCTAAAATCAATAAAAAATATTTGTATTTTTAAAAAGTAAAACAGGGGTGCCACCTACCCAAAGTCTGAATTACTTGTTTAATGTCCTTCTTTCCCCCACTAAGCTCCATTAGAACAGGGACCACTGTTGTCTTATTAATGGCTGTATTCTAGAACATAACATGGCACCTGAAACACAGTGAATCTAGGGAGTACTCTGACATCTTTCCCTCCCACCTGCCCTCTCTGGTACACGTTCACCGATACCCACATACAAAATAAGTAAAAATCAATTTGTTGATCAGGGCCTCTCACCTGGACAGTGCTGGAGGTTAAATTTCACCTCATGTTATTCCTAGTCTTCCCTAGGACTGTCATCACTTGGGATTGCTCAAGGAAAGATAGTACTCTTTCTATAGATTTGTTAATTCCACAAGAGATGTAAATTGCATTCTTCTGATCAGCCTTAGAGAAATCCAGTAAGAATTGTTATTAAACTCTGAAGCTTTCAGGAGTTATTCTAGGGATGCATCAAAAAGAGCCTGCATTCTCAGTCTTACTGAAGGCAAGCTCACGCTCCACCCTGCACCACAATTACTTGTACACAGATCTCATCCTCCCTTTAAGTCCAAGGCAGCTAATTCACCTTTGAATCTTCACAGCATCTGCTATACCAGTAAGCTGTAGGAAAATGTATTTCATTAATAATAAAAATAACCACTAACATTACTGAGCTCTTTATACCAGGTACCATGATAAGTCGGTAGTAATTATCTACATTAACTGTCCCAACAACAGCCCTATGGAGTAGGTACTAGTATCTCCAGTTTACAGATGGGAGAGGCCTTCACAGAGCTTATTTGCACAAAGTTACACGACAATTAAGTGGTAAGTAGGAAACGGAACCAGACATAAACCCCAAAGCCAGCATCCACCCTTTAGCATTCTATTTCACATATACAATTCACCAAAACTCTCTTCAAAAGACACTGTTAAGAAAAGGAAAAGGCTAAATATAAACTGAAGAATATATTCGTAAAACATATACTGAAAGAACATGCATCTAGATATATAAAGAACACTTTCAAGTCAATAATGAGAAAACAAACAACGAATTAAAAAATGGGCAAGACTGAACAGACGCCTTACAAAAAGACACACAAATGGCCAATCAGCCCTTAAAGACACTTAACATTAGTCATCAGTGAAATGCAAGTTAAAACCATAATTACATGCCAGCACACACCCATAAAAATTACTAGAATGGCTAAAAGTAAAATGACAAACACTCTGTGTCAATGGTGATGTAGAGAAACTAGAAAACTCATGCACTGCTGGTGGGAATGTACAATGATACAGCCACTTTGGGGAAAGTTCTCACAATTGCTTAAAAAATTAAAACAAAACAAAACATATGACCCTGCAATCTCACTCCTAGACATTTACCCAAGAGGAATGAAAACATATGCCCACACAAAGATTTGTACATGAAAGTTCACAGCAGCTTTATTCATGATAGCCAAAAAAATGAATAAAACAGAGATGAATCTCACAGATCTATTAAGCAGAAGACACTAGACGCAAACGAGCACATAGTTTTCTAGTATTCTAAGTCAAATCAATGGTTGAAAGAGGGCAAAGGTTTTATAAATGTTCTATATATTGATTGTGATGATTACACAGGTGAGATTTTTTTTTGTCAAAATTCAGTGAACTTTACATAGAAAAATCTGTACGTTTTATTGTATGTACATTGGCTCACAATAGAATTCACCTGGGGGGGGGGAGGGGAGAACCTAGATAGAAAATATTACTCGCCCTGACTGGTTTGGCTCAGTGGATAGAGCATTGGCCTGCGGACTGAGAGGTTCCATGTTCGATTCCGGTCAAGGGCATGTACCCCATTAGGGGGTGTGCAGGAGGCAGCTGATCGATGTTTCTCTCTCATCAATGTTTCTGACTCTCTGACCCTCTCCCTTCCTCTCTGTAAAAAATCAATAAAATATATTAAAAAAAAAAAAGAAAAGAAAAGAAAATATTACTAACAACACAAATGTTTCTCAATAGGAGACTGCTTAAATGACGACCCAGACAACAAATTCTGTGAAAAATAAGAAGTGTTCCAGGTATCGATGTGGAAAGATTCCTGATAGGTACAGTTAAGTAAACAAGCAAGGCACAGACAGTATGTTCAGTATACTACCTTCTGTTTTAAAAAATAAAACAAGAGTGGGAGGGACTCTTTCACTTTTGCTTACACATGCAAAACAAAAACCTGGAGAAACACAAACAATAGCAGTTAACTTTAGGCAGATGGGAAGGCTTTTCACTGTATATTTGTATGACTTATTCAAAAATAAAAGCAACCTAAGTTTCAGAAGCAAGGTACCTCGCTCTAATTTCCCTACATCCCATTTCCAATCCTTCCAAATTATATTTGAAATGTGAAAGCAGTTGGCTGAAAAACAGACCTAATACCACCCTCGCTGGTTTGGCTCAGGGGATGGAACGCTGACCTGCGGCACATGCCCGGGTTGTGGGCTCGAGCCCCAGTAAAGGGTGTGCAATGATTCTCTCTCATCACTGATGTTTCTCTCTCTCTCCCTCTCCCTTCCTCTCTGAAATCAATAAAAATATATTTGAAAAAAAGAAATAAAATAAAACAGACCTAATCCCGTAGGTCTTCCCCATCTCATCTACTGGTAATAGAAACTCTATTCTCCTTCAGGCTAAAATCTTGGTGTCATCCTTGCCTCTTTTCTCTCACTCCTTAAATCCACTGTATCATTAAATCCTACTGGCTCTGTCATCATAACACATCCAAAATCTGACACTTCTCACCATCCTGGACCAAGCCACCCTCCCCTGTCCTGCCTCCTTAATAAACTGGGATCCTCAATTCCACCTTCGCCCTCCTTCAGTCTCTTTTCGACAGTGCAGTCAGAGTGATACTATTAAGCCAGCAATCACATCATGTCACTCCTCTGCTCCACTGTGGTTTCCCTTCTCAAAACAAAAGTCAAAATCCTTTCTAAAACCTGCTATCCCCTGATCCTGATGACATCTACTGCTACCCGACCACCCTAACCTGCCACACTGTTCCTCACACACAGAACACATATTCTTACCTCAAGGCCTCTGAACTTGCTCCCTCTGCCAGGAATGCTCTTCCTGCAGATTTCCACGTGGCTGGTTTCATAACTTCTGCTGGCCTTCACCTGAGTCATCGTCTTCCTCAAGCCATCTCTCGCCAGCTTACTTAAAATCTCAGCCCATCATCTCATGCCCTCACCCCAACATACACCCATTCTCCTCTTCCCTGCTTCATTTTTCTTCTCAGGACTTACCACTGTCTAACATAGCATGTATTTTAGTTATTTACTCTGATTATTGTCCACTTCCCATAGATTGTAATCTCCATGAAGGTATGGGTTTAATTACCCACTGCTGTGTTTTCAGCACTTAGAACAATACCTGGCACATAGCACACACATAGCACATAGCACACACTGGATAAGTATGTGAATAGTAAGTGAATGAATGAATAGGCTTGGAATGAATAAGAAAACGAGTAGGGACTACAGCACAGGAAAGTAAAATGCCTAACTGCAGGTAAAGATCTGCAGCTCAAGGTTTAAGAGAACCCTTGGCACACCTGGGATGTCTCTGGCTCCATCAACATGTAGTAAATCAGGTCAGCAACCACTACTCAAGACTGAATTAAAGCCCTAGCTGGTTTGGCTCAGTGGATAGAGTGTTGGCCTGTGGACTGAACTGTCCCAGGTTTGATTCCAGTCAAGGGTACATGCCTGGTTTACAGGCTAGATGCCCAGTGTGGGGGGAGGGGGGGGGGAAGGCGTGCAGGAGGCAGCCAATCAATGATTCTCTCTCATCACTGATGTTTCTAACTCTCTCTCCCTCTCCCTTCCTCTCTCTAAAACCAATAAAAATATATTTTTTTAAAAAAGATTGAATTCAAGTTCCCTACAAACACTGACTATTCCTGAGAAACTTGGGGAAAATAAAACCACAAATGAAAAACATTATTACCTACCCATTATGAATTATGCTTTAACATGTTGCACCCCACAACTGAAACTTATTATGAGGCATACACCAAAGGACATAGCTAAGGCTAGAATCTATACTAATAAAAGGGAAATATGCTAATTAGACTGGGAGACCTTCCAGGAGACCTTCCGGGCATTCTTCTGGACATGGTGGCAGAGCCAAGGTGGATGCAGCTGGAGGCCAAGAGGGGAGGGCAGTTGTGGGTGACCAGGCTGATGGGGGGGCGGGGCCATTGGGGGTAAGTAGACCAGCAGGGGGGCCAGTTGGAAGGAGGCAGGCCATCAGTGAGGGTCAGTTGGAGGTGATCAGGACAGTGGTGGGGAGGCAGTTTGGAGTGAGCAGGCCAGCAGAGGGGCAGTTGGGGGTGATCAGGCTGGCGGGGAGGAGGGGCATTTGGGGGCAAGCAGACCAGTGGCAGAGGGCAGTTGGGGGCAAGCATGTCGGCAGGCAGAGTGGGTAGGGGCAATCAAGCAGGCAGGCAGGCAGGTGAGCGGTTAGGAACCAGCAGTCCCAGATTGCGAGAAGGATGTCCGACTGCCGGTTTAGGCCTGATCCCTATAAACCAGCAGTAGGACATCCTTCAAGGGGTCCCAGATTGCAGAGGGTGCAGACCATGCTGAGGAACACCCCCCTCCCCCGTGCACGAATTTCATGCACTGGGCCACTAGTCCTATACAATAAAACTCTAATATGCAAATCAACCTAATGGTGGAATGCCTGGTTGCTATGACACGCACTGATCACCAGGGGGCATATGTTCAATGCAGAAGCTGCCCCCTGGTGGTCAGTGTGCTCCCACAGGAGCCAGAAGCTGGGCTCATGGGTGGCAAGCGCAGTGGCAATAGCGGGAGCCTCTCCCTCCTCCACTGCAGGCAGGTGGTAAGGAGCAAAGGGTTCCAGACTGCAAGAGGGATGTCCACCTAGGGGTTCTGGACTGCCAGAGGGCACACGGGCCGGGCTGAGGGATCCTCCCACCCCCACAGTGCATGAAATTTCATGCACCGGGCCTCCAGTTTTGAAATAATACCATGTAGACAAGGAAAATCTGAATCTGAATAAATCCATGTAGACAAGATCTATCTAAACCAGACTCTGCCACCAATCACCTGTATGACCCAAATCTCTCTGAAGCTGTTTCTTGTCCCCGTTTTAAAAAAAAGCATCACTACCACCCCAGGCACTCTCAGCTAGTTATTTTGAGGATGAAATAATGGGAAAGCACCTTTGAAAGCATAGAATGCTATATACCATATAAATGCAAGAAGTTACTAAACTTTGTTAACTTATTGGTCACTAGGAAGATTTATTAAAAACAATGTCCTTTGGGGGGGAAATTTACATTTTAAAGGTTTTTATAGATTTATGAATCGTGATGTAGACATTTTCCTCCCTAGGCCCCAAATGAATAGAAAAAGTAACTTGCATATTTGCTTCAGAGAAAGAACTAATAGAAAGGAACTTTTTTCTCAGTTACAATAAGGTTACATTACGCAAGAATTCCTTGGAAATTCATCTATTGCTCAAAATAAAATGATACAAACCAATATATAACAAAATATATGTATATCAAAACCTCAGGGTTTGGGGGCCCAGGGAATGACTGCTGCAAAAGAGCAAAAGGAAACTCTTCAAGGTGGTGAAAAACTGAGGTTGTGATTACATGGCGAACACCTTGTCAAGACTTACCTCTCAAGTGGGCACACTTCATTGAGTGCAAATTACACCCCAATTAAGTTCATTTAAACAAATAAACCTCTCCTGTTCCCTTAAGTTGAAAAAAAAAAAAAAAATCACTCCTTTGTACCATGATCTCAAAGAGGACTTAGGTAATATCTAATAGAACACCCTGAAAACGTAAGATGAGTCAATGGCCAAAGAAAGGTCAACTCATGACCTTCTGGCCTCGACGTGAACTCTAGTTAGAAAAAATGATCACAGCATAATGGAGGGAGGGGTGCACCTCAGCTTCTCAACAAAAACATGAGAAACAAAAAGGCATTGCTTCAGAAGGCAGAGTGAAAAGAGCAGAGGTTTGGCGCCCTTCAAAACTAGGTTCATATGGCTCCCATCTGTGTGTGTGGCCGTGGGAGGCCTCAGTGTCTGAGACTCAGCTGTCCTTTCTGTAAAATAGAGGTAATAATGCTGACTTCACCCCAGCACACAGAAAGGGCTCGATACCCAATAAGCAATACACGGTATTACTTAAGGCACCAGACCTAGTGCTGGCTGGAAAGGTGTGCATGTATGATCCAATGCATGGTATCACTTAAGGCACCAGAATCCAGTGCTGGCTGGAAAGGTGTGCATGTATGATCCAATGCATGGTATTACTTAAGGCCCAGAATCCAGTGCTGGCTGGAAAGGTGTGCATGTATGACCCAATGCATGGTATCACTTAAGGCACCAGAACTTAGTGCTGGCTGGTTAAGTGTTCATGTATGACCCAATACACGGTATTACTTAAGGCACCGGAACTCAGTGCTGGCTGGACAAGTGTGCATGTATGACCCAATACACGGTATTACTTAAGGCACCGGAACTCAGTGCTGGCTGGAAAGTGTGCATGTATGACCCAATACACGGTATTACTTAAGGCACCGGAACTCAGTGCTGGCTGGACAGGTGTGCATGTATGAGCCTATACACGGTATTACTTAAGGCACCGGAACTTTCCTGGCTGGAAAGGTGCATGTATGAGCCCCCCGCCCGCCCCGCCCCCGGCTTCCCCCTCAGAGGGTGGTGGCCCGGCGAACGCTCTATCGCCCTCCGACACGCGCCCCCAGCCCTTCCGGGCTCGACCACCCCTCACCCAACAGCTCCGAGGGACCGCCCACCTCGCGGGCCCCACCTCGTTAAGGAAGCGGGTGACATCGTAGACGCGCCCGTGGATCACCAGCCATATCTCCTTCGAGTCGTTGCGCTTCGCCACCTCCTCCAAACGGTAATAGGTGACGGGGGTCTCCACGCCTTGCCCTTTCCCATCGCTGCCGCTCGCTGCCGCGGTCGCCATGAGGCCTGAGATGCCTTTCCCGCACACTCCCCGCTCTCCGCCGCTCACTTCCTCGGGGTAGACCGGCGCTCAGCCCTCCCCGGCTTCCGTAACCGGGACCCTGAGGCCGTCGGAGGGATCCTGGCCGCAGCCAATCACGCTTCCGACTACTTCCTGGTCCGTTTTCTTTCTACCAATGAAACGAGGGGTTCTGTGAAAAGTCCCGCCCACTCCCCGCCTGCGCCTCAGGACGCAGTTCTGGTTCGAGATCCACCGAACCAATCAGGATCGCCCATCCCCTCCAATCTCGGGGGTGGATCCTGTGATTTTGGAATGGCGCCTCGTGGAGACGTGGGGCAGGTGTCGCTCGGGGGAAGTTTGCCCTTCGCTGTCCCGAAAGGGTCTCCGTTTTCCCGCCGCCCTTCCCTTCGCCGTGGGCCCCTCCCCCACCCCCATCTCCCTCCTCCCCGCCTGCGCGGCCTGCATTCCAGCCTCGGGTTACAGCTTTGCTTTGCATGGGGCCTGCCGAATCCCGCCTAAGTCTCAGTCTTCTCACCAGTAGAATGGGCATGATAATTTAGTGCGAGAATATATCTGCAGAGCTATTGGCACGCGGTAATCCGCACATAAACGAACAGGCGGTGCTAGAAAAGGCGGAGCGGCTGGCCGGAAGCCTTGGGACCGCCCTGCGGGGGAGGGGGGAGGGGGGAGTATCCCAAGTTGCGGCCGCTGCGAAGAAGGATTTTGTTTTATGTCTGTTAGATCTCAGTAAACCTGGAGGCTGGGGTGATTGTTAAGCGAATTCATTGGTGATCAGAGCACACCTACACTGTTTCCGTTCCCGCCTGTTCTAAAGTACAGGTTGCCTCAACTGTCACAGTTAATAAGTTTGGTTCATGTGCAGTGCTATGAGCTCATCATGTTTAACTGCCATTGCAGCTGACAAATTGTTCGTGGTGAACTCTTTTCATCAGGTCACGCTCCCAGGCTCTCCACAAGCCACCCCAACCTGTTGGCCCAGTGCCTGACACCGTTCTGTCTTCTAAGCCTTGTGCACCCGCTACCTACTCCTCACCCTGTTGGTAATAAACTCACATCTGTGGTCATCCCGGGCCCCTCCGCGTAGGACACCATTTCCTTCCCATGCACTCACTTGTCTAGGTCCTCCGCACAAACTCTCCTACCCGCTGTTCTGAGCTTCCATGACTCCATCTCCTTGTAACACCTGAGCATATTACTATTCCAGGAAACCCTCTGTATCTAAAACCTTCCCTTCCCACATGTACCTCCCTCATTAGCATGAAAACTATCAGCGCAAGCCAAATGATTCTTAGGACATTCCACCAACTCTAGCTTCAAATATTTGCATTCGTTGCAGAAGTATTTACTGAACGACTTACTGGGTCCCAAATGCTGTGATAAACTCTAGGGATAGAAAGGTGACATCACAAATAAGCCCTCTGAAAAGACATATACAGTATATAAGTGTTAGAAAGAGAGATTTGTATCCAACGCAATGGGAAACAGCTCAGGACACATATTTGTTAAATAACACTTACCCCTCATGTGAGTCACTTGAGGAGGCTATGTTAAAAGGGCACAGCCCCTCCCATCAAGACTGATGTCTCTTCCTCACCTTGAATCTTGGCTTGCCTCCTTACTTTGACCAATAGATTGTGGTGAGGATAAAGTCTGGTCCTCAAGAGGCTGTGAGGTTTCCATCTCCACCATCTTCGAACATTACTCCAGGATCTTGCTGCCATGAAGAAGCCTGGAATTGAAGACCAGCCATTTAAATGCTGTCTCAGCCGAGCCCACCCCTTAATTTGTCAGCTGAATGCAAACACATGCGTAAAGCTAAATGAGCAGAACTGCTCTGTTAACCACAGAATCATGAGAAATACTAAAACACTAACAACAAAAAAGTCCAGTGGGTGTGGATATAGAACCAGAAATCAGCATTGTTAGCAAGTATTTTGGGTGTCTGAGGTGAGTCACCTGTAGATAACTTTAGGAAACACTGCACTTTGTAAAAAAAGGGTATTAGATATGTCTTTATCTCTCATACAATGAGTTAGTAAAAGTACACACCATTTCCTTTTCTACCTCCACCTCTGGGAAACAGTTCAATAGTCATTATATACATACATACATATATATATATATATATATATATATATATATATATATATATATTATTGATTTTTTACAGAGAGGAAGGGAAAAGGATAGACCGTTAGGAACATCGATGAGAGAGAAACATCAATCAGCTGCCTCCTGCACACCCCCTACTGGGGAGGTGCCTGCAACCAAGGTACATGCCCTTGACCAGAATCGACCCTGGGACCTTTCAGTCCACAGGCCGAGGCTCTATCCACTGAGCCAAACCGGTTAGGGCTCAATAGTGATTTTGAAAACCCTGAGAGGGTAGCCTGAAAGAACCTCTAGCTATGGGCAGGGTTAAAAATATAAATCTCGAGTAACACAAAAGAAAAGTGGGCTTTCTGAGAGAAAAGTGGATGGGATCCTTCCAGTAGTACTGATGTCACAAGCTTCCTCAAAGGGACCTGGGCAATGACAGGACCTTGGAAAGGAAGGGCTACAGGGTGAGTGCAGGGAGATTGGACCTTCGGTGCCAGCGCTCCCAGCTAGCGGACATACCTGAACCCTAGAGTGGAGGCTGTCAGCTCTGCAAGAGATCTTCAGTGACCAATGTAGAGGGCCCTTCCTGAATGTCTTGTACCATGCAAAACCCCAGGGGGGAGGGAGAGAAGAGCGCCCCCATATATTACAGACTAATTTGTCACCGCTGTGGCAAGTGGATTTAGGATCAAATCAAAGTTTTTTTAAACTAATATTTAAATTTCTGTTTTATAATGTCAAACAGGTACGTGGAAAGAATGATACAGTGAACTCCCATATACTTCTAATTTAGATTCACCAATTTTTAATACTTTTCCATATTTGGTTTCTTTGAGATATGTTTATTGCTGTTGTTAATATTGTTGTTGATGAGCCATTTCAGAATAAGTCGCAGACATCATGACCCTTTACCTCCACATAATTCTATCTTCTAAGAACTAGAAAATAATTTTACATAACCCCAGGGTGATTTTTTAATTCAGGGAATTTAACACTCATATAAAACTAGTATCTAATATGCTGTCCATATCCTTTTCCAATTATTATAACAATGTCCTCTGTGGAATTTTGGTGTGTCCATGTGATTCAGGGTCCAATCCAGAATTACACAATGCATGTATTTATGTGTCCTTACTCTCTTTCAATCAAGTACTTTCATCAGGCTTTCTTTTTCTATCATGACATTGACTTTTTTTTTTTAATCCTCACCCAAGGAGTGAGGATATTTTTTCCAGTGACTTAATTATAGGTTATCAAGGATGTACATTAGGTTACTGGCACTGATTCAGATTGGTAGCTCCCTCTCTCCCCCCGCAATGTCTTATTTTCCTCATCAAGATGCTGCTTCAGGGAGTTATTTACCTTGAAATTCATCTTACCGCTTTTGTATAAATAGTAAAATTGGAACAGGAAACTGTCAAGGAAAACATTGTGCCCACAACCCGGGCATGTGCCACGGCTGGGAATCAAACTGGTGACCTTTTGGGGCATGGGACGGAGCTCAATCATTTAAGCCACATCAGCCAGGGCTGTACAGTTTTATCTATATATTCCTATAAGTGGGAATAGCTGGACCAAAGAATATATGCTTTTATAATTGTGGTAGATATTAGCCAGTTACCCTTCATACAAAATGTATAGTTTTACACACCCACACACAATGTGTGAGGAAGCCTGCTCTCATAAAATCTTACCAACGGTGTGTGATCAACAGACAGAGGAATGAAACAAAACAGAAAGTGCTAATATATACCACCAGGACTAGAAGCTGTGGTAAAAATGTCATTTCAAATCAGTGAGGAGAAGGGGGCCTTTTATAGTTGAAACAAAATCATAGTAATTAAAGCTTTTCCAGAAATTTTCTCTGGAAAGAAATAATTTGGCTATGTATCCATATGCCAAGATAAACTCAAGCTTCATCAAAGATTTAAACAGAACAAATAAAAAAATAAAGAGTATTATCCCACCTATTCAAAGTTCAAAAATGGATAAAACA
>PVJC01006617.1:0-54407 GCA_004026665.1 Murina feae
TCCTAAGAGAGAGCTTGGCAGTCAGCAGAACATGATGAGATCAATTCTGCTCCATGTGGTCAGCACCTGAACAGCAGCTCATACAATGTGAGGTCAGGGTTGATCCTCACAGTCAGCCAGCGTGAAGGTCAATCATGAATAGACCATGAATAGATCAATAGCAAAGTAGACTCATCGACAACAGGAGGGCCCACATAACACACACAAGGGAAATTCATAAAACACTCAGCTCTGGAAAAAAGAAGTCTGTGCACTGGGTCCCATAGGACACCTACTACATAAAGCTATACAGCCAAGATTGGGCGTCTAATTGTCTAATACATAAGAACTAATACACAGAGATAGCCAAAATGGGTAGACAAAGAAACATGCCCCAAATTAAAGCACAGAAGACACCTTAAAAAAAAAATCTAAATGAAATAGAGGCAAGCAACAACAGACACAGCATTGAAGAAGAAAATAGTTATAATAGTTAAGTGAAGAATGGATGAAATCAGTGCGAACTTCAATAAAGAGATGGGAAGCATGAAAAAGAAAATATAAGCCATAAGAAAAGCAAGTTAGAAATAAAGGATACAATGTCTGAAATGAAGAATACACTAAAAGAAAGAGACAATTGGAAGAAGCAGAAGATCAAAAAAGTGATTTGGCAGACAGGGGAGCAGAAGACAATCAGAGCAGCAAACAGAAAAAAAAAATTAAAAGTGAGGACTATTTAAGGGATCTTTGGTACAACATGAATTGCATCAAAGAAGTACAAGAAAGAGAAAACAAAGAGCAAAAGATGGAGAACCTATGAAAATAAATAATGACAGAAACTTCCCTAACCTGGTCAAGGAAAAAGACAAGTCCAAGAAGCACAGAGAGTCCCAAAGAAGATGAACTCAAAGAGGCTCACACCGAAACATGTCATAATTAAAATGACAAAGACTAAAAATAAAGATTAAATCTTAAAAGCAGAAAGAGAAAGGTTCTTTGTTACCTACCAATGGAGCTCCCATAAGAGAGTCAGCTAATTTCTCAACAGAAATATTTCAGGCTAGAAGAGATTGGCAAGAAATATTGAAAGTGATATAAAGCAAGGAAGTACAACAAATACTACTCTACTTAGCAAGGTTATCATTTAAATTGTCAGAGAAATAAAGAGCTTCCCAGACAACCAAAAGCTAAAAAAGCTCATTAACACCAAACCAGTATTTTAAGAATTGTTAAAGGATCAACAAGAAGGAAAAAAAAAATAGGAACATAGTTAAAAGAATAGAATGGCAAAATATACATACCTATCAATAATCACTCTAAATGTAAATGGCTCCAGTGTTGCAATTAAAAAATATGGTAGCTGAATGGGTAATAAAACAAGACCTACCTCAGAATGGAATATACAGAATGAAAGTTAAAGGAAGGACAAATATGTTTCATGCAAATGAGAATGAAAAAAAATAGCTGGGGTAGCAATACCTATATGTGACAAACAGACTTAAAACAAAGACTATCTTAAGGGACAAAGAAGGATCCTGCATAATTGTAAAGGGAGCAATCCAAGAAGAGGATATAATCCCTTTAAACATTTATGTCCCTGACATAGGAGCATTTAAATATATAAAGCAAATCTTGATGGATGTGAGGGCGAGATTGATAGCAATACAGGCATAGTAGGGGATCTTAATACCCCATTGAAATCAATGGATATATATATGCCAGACAGAAAATCTAAAAAAAATCTAAAAGGAAATAGTGACCTTAAATGACATACTAGATCAGATAGATTTAATTGATATCTGCAGAGCATTCACTGCAAAGCAGCAGAATATATATTCTTTTCAAATGCACATGGAATACTTTCTAAGATAGACCACATGTTAGAACACAAAACAAGTCTGAATAAATTTAAGAAGATTGAAATTATATCATGAATGTTCTCTAGCCATAATGACATAAATCTAGAAATCAGAAGAAAAAAAAAACTGGTATACAGGTGTTAATTATAGAATTGTACACACCTAAAACCTGTCACCCCAATAAATTCAATAAAGAAGAAAAGAAAAACAATGAGAAGCAAAACAAACAAACAAACAATTCTGGAGATGGGTAGTGGTGATTGTTCCACAACATCAATGTATTTAATACAACTGAATTGTATACTTAAATGTGGTTAAAATTGTAAACTTTACATTATATGCATTTTGCCATAATAAAAGTTATTATTTATAGGATAAAAATAAAAGAAAATATAAAACACACAAAGACATAGACTAAATAACATGTAACTTATGAATGGATTAACACTGAGATTAAAAAAGTAATCAGATAAATTGAAACAAATGAAAATGAGAGCATAACAACTCAAAATCTATTGGACACAGCAAAAGTAGTTCTAAGAAGGAAATTTCAAAACATTACAGGCCTACCTCAAAAACAAGAAAAATCTCAAATAAATAATCTAACTTTATACTTAGAGGAACTAGAAAAGAGAAAAACAAAATGAGAACAAAGGAAATAATGAAGAGCAGAGCAGAAATAAAAAAAAAAAGAATCCAAAATATACAGAAGATCAATGAAGCTAGAGTTGTTCGCTCCATGGTTAGAGCTTCTACACACCAAAGGCTTATGGGTTTGATTCCTGATCAAGGGCATGTACTTGCCTTGCAAGTTTAATCCCTGGCTCTAGTTGGGCATGTGCAAGTGGGAACCAAATGAAGAGTGTCTTTCACAGGAGGGAGGAAACCAATTAATCTCTCTCTCTTTGTATCTATCTATCTCTTCTCCTCTTCCTCCTCCTTTCTCTCCCTTCCATTCTCTATAAAAAAATCAAATAGAAAAAGATATCCTCTAGTGGTTATTAACAGCAGTAAAAAAAAAAAACACAACACAAAATTACATGTTGACAAACCTTTATCCAGACTCATCAAGAAAAAAAAAAGTGAAGACTCCTGTAATAAAATCAGAAATCAAAGAGGAGAAATAACAACTGACTCAACAGAAATATAATGATTGTAAGAAAACATTACAAGCAACTATATGCCAATACATTGCACAATCTCAACAAAATGGATGAATTCCTAGCAATATACAATCTTTCAAAACTCAATCAGGAAGAAGATCTGAATAGATCTACTACAACTCAAGAAACTGAAGAAGTAATACAAAAACTCCCAACAAACAAAAGTGCTGGACCAGATGGAATTACAGGTGAATTTGACCAAATTTTCAAAGAACTAATACTTGTTCAAATTATTACAAAAAAATCAAGACTAGAGAGAACTCCCAAACTCATGTATAAGGACAGCATTATTGTCATTCCAAAACCAGATAAAGACATTACAAAAAAAGAAAAGTTCGAAAAAAGAAAAGTTCATGTCAATATCTCTGATGAACATAGATGCTAAAATCCTCAAAAATATTAGCAAACTGAATTCAGCAATACGTTAAAAAGTCTATACACTAGAGTCTATACATCAAGCTTTACTCCAGAGATACAAGATTGGTACGATATCCACAGATCAATAAACATGATGCACCATACACACAAAATGAAGGATAAAAACCACCTGAACATATCAAAAGATGCAGAAAAAGCATTTGATGAAATTCAGCACCCATTTATGATAAAAGCTCTCAGCAAAGTAGGAATAGAGAGAACATACCTCAACATAACAAAAGCCATATATAACAAACCCACAAACAGCATCATTCTCAACCAGAAAAACTAAAAGCATTTCTCTTCTGATCAGAAACAACATAGGGATGTCTGTTTTCATCACTCTTATTCAATACAGTCCAGGAAGTCCTAGCCACAGCAATCAGACAAGAAGAAGAAATAAGAAACAATGCAATTGGAAACGAGGAAGAAAATCTCATTATTTGTAGATGACATTATACTGTATATAAAGAGCCCTAAAGATTCCACCAAAAAACTACTAGAATTAATAAATGAATTCAGTAAAGTAGTAGGATACAAGGTAAATATTGAGAAAGCATTTGCATTTCTATACACTAATAATAAACTATCAGAAAGGGAAACTAAGAGGGCAATCCCAGTTTAAATTGTGTCCAAATAAAAACAAACAAACAAACAAACCAAAAAACAACAACAACAACAAAAACCTAAGGCCCTGACTCCTGGTCAGGGCACATACCTAGGTTGTAGGTTCATCCCTTTCCAGGGTGTATTTGGAAGGCAACTGATCTCTCTCTTTCTCTCCCTCCCTCCCTCTCTCTCCTCTCTCAAATAAATAAAAGCATATCCTCAAGTGAGGATTTAAAAAAAAGAAGAGATTGTCTCTCCTATGAAAATGAAGTAAAGCAAAAAACCTAGGAATAACTGTAAGCCAGGACTCAAAAGATCTGTACTCAGAATTATAGGATACTGAATAAATAAATTGATGAAGATACAAATAAGCTGATGCACATACTGAGTGGATGAAAAGAATTAACATCATTAAAATGTTCATTCTACCTAAAGGAATCTACAATCTCAATGCAATTCCTATTGAAATTTCAATGGCATATTTCACAGAACTATAACAAATATTCCAAAAATTTATATGGAAGCACAAAAGACCCTAAATAGTCACAGCAATCTGGAAAAAGAAGAACAGATTTGGAGTAATCATGCTACGTGATAGCAAATTAACTACAGGCCATAATAATCAAAACAGCCTGGTACTGGCATAAAAATAGACATATAGATCCATGGAACAGAATAGAGAGCCCCAAAATAAGCCCATGTCTTTTTGGTTAATATTTGACAAAGAACACAAGCATATACAATGTAGTAAAGATAGTCTATTCAATATGTGATGAGTAAATTCAACAGATATATACAAAAAAAAATGAAATTAGACCACCTTCTAACACCACACAAAATAATAAACTAAAAATGGATTAAAGACTTAAATGTAAGATTTAAAACCAAAAAAAATCTTTGAAGAAAACATAAGCAGTAAGATCTTGGACATTTCTTACAGCAATATATTTTTTTCTGATATATATCCTCAGGCAAAGGAAACAGCAAACAATAATAAACAAATGGGACTACATCAAACTAAATTTTTTTTACATAGCAAAGGAATCCATCAACAAAATGAAAAGACAACCCACGGAATGATAAAACATGTTCACTAACGATATATCTGATAAGGAGTTAATATCCAAAATTTATAAAGAACTGACAAAACTCTACACAAAACAGACAATCCAATTTTAAAATGAGCAAAGGATGTGAATAGACACTGTTCCAAGGGGGACATACAGATGACCCTCAATACATATAAAAAGATGCTCAACATCACTAATCATTACAGCAATGGAAATTAAAACTACTAGTACAATGAGGTCACCTTATATCTGTCAGAATGGCTATCATCAATAAATCAAGTGTTGGTGGGAAGTGGAGAAAAGGGAACACTTGTGCACTGCTGGTGGGAATGCAGATTGGTGTAGCCACTGAGGAAAGCAGTAAGGAGTTGCTTCAAAAAATTAAAAATGAAACTGCCTTATGACCCTTCAACTCCACTTCTGAGAATATATCTGAAGAAATCTGAAACATTGATTCAATAGGACATATGCCCATCAGTAGATGAGTGGATAAGAAAGCTGTGGTACATTAACACAATGGAGTAGTACTGAGCCGTAAAAAGGATGGAAATGAAGGAAATCTTACCCTTTGCAACAGCATGGATGGACCTGGTGAGTATTATGCTAAGTGAAGTGATATAAACCAATTAGAGGGGGGGAAAGTACCTTATGATTTCACTTATAATTGGAATCTAATGCACAAAATTAAAATAACAAAAAAATAGAAACACTCATTGCTACAGAACAGACTGACAGCTGTCAGAGGAGAAGGGGGTTGGGATCTGGGTGAAAAGTAAAGGGATTATGCTAAGAAAAAAAATCTCATAGACACAGATAGCAGTATGGTGATTACCACAGGGAAAGGTGTTGGTAGAAGAGGGTATAGAAAAGATAATGGTGATGGAAGGAGACCTGACTGGGGGCGGTGAACACACAATACAATATGCAGATGACGTATTATAGCATTGTGTACCTCAAAGCTATGTAATCTTATTAACCAATCTCACCCCCAATAAATTAAATTTAAAAAAAAGGAAGGATATTGTGATACATGCTGCAACCTGAAGACATGATGCTCAGTCCAAGAAGCCAGTCACGGAAAGACAAATACTGTGTGATCCTACTCACATGAGGCCTCTGGAGCTGTCAGTCATAGAGACAGAGGTAAGACTGAGGGGCCAGGGGTGGGGAGGAGGATGGGGCATTGTCTACTGGGGACAGAGTTTCGGTTGGAGAAGATGGGAGCAGTGATGGAGATGATGGTGGTGACAAACACACAACACTGTGAGCTCAACACCATTGAACTGTGCACCAAAAAATAGTTAAATGGTAAATTTCATGGTGTATATTTTACTATGATAAAAATATTCAAAAAACAAACAGCAACAACAACAACAACGAATAATAGGCCTGGTCTTACAAACAGACCCGTGATGGGACATGCTCAGGCTGCCTAATCTCCTGCTCCCACAAGGCCGCTGGGCACACAGTGATGAGAAGAGCCTGGGGTCCGAGGTCCCTTGAGCAACCTTGGACAAGCCTCGTTCCCTCCTGTTTACCTTACAGGCCTCTTAAGAGAAGGAAAGGATGCCATGTTGGGGGAGTTGCCACTGCGTGCGCAGGCGCAGAGAGGTGTCCACACAGGCAAAGTGCTGCTCTCTCACATCTTAGAGGACAGCGGAGCAGCCCTGCCTGATGCACAGCCACCTGCAGCTGATGGATGGAACCCGCATGGCGACCCTGCCCACCAGCAGTGCCACAGAGAAGTCCAGCTGAGAAGTGCCAGACAGGACTTAAATGGTGACCCGTTTTTAATGTTCACATTAATAAATGTTTTAATCTGGAAAACATTGATTCCATGTAGTAATTGTGCTACCATTACTTTCCAAAGTAATAACTCCTGGGACTGTGCTGGTGATGCTACTACTTGGGGACACACAGAATCAGATGGAATCATTTTTCAAGGCTGTCAAGTGTGTTTTTGTTAAACATATGTTAAATTTGTTTTAAATATGATTTTTAATTGACTTAGATGAAGGGAGAGGGAGAGAGAGAATCATTGATGTGCTGCCTCCTGGTAAACCATTTTATTCCACTTCTAGAAATATATCCAAATAAATCTGAAACATTGATTTGAAAGATTATATGCGCCCCTATGTTCATTGCAGCATTATTTAAATTAACCAAGATTTGGAAGCAACCCAGATTATATTTATCTGACAAATATTTCTACTTCCCTGTAGTTTATCTTTGTAATCTAGATAAAGCTACTTGTTATATATTCCATGTTTAATTTTTTTCAATAAGTACCTTCCATATTTTAAAGAGGTGTTCATTGTAGTCAGAGGCAATGTAGTCCAATTCAATGACAATTAAAATATTAAAGTCCAACAAAATATATAAATTGTCAGTGTTTCTGATATTTCGAAGGTCAGTCAGATTTATTCTCAATGTAGTACTGACAAGTATAAGATATCAACTGTTGTGCTGAAACACAATTCAGTTCTGATCCTAACAACTTGAAAATGGTGCTAGAATTCCTAGATTGAAGAACATGGTCCTTCAAGACGGCCATCTTCAGAAGCCAGCCACATGTGGGTCCCCTGCTCCCTGCACTTTTGATCAAGTGGCTATCAAACCAGGGTTTACATGATACCCCTCAGGTATGATGATTTACCAGAATGATTCACAGCACTCTATTCCCACAACACAACTGTTCCACTATACATCCCTTTTAAAAACTTTTATTCATATCCTACCCAAAATATTTCTCTTCTTTTAATGATTCTTTCCTTAACCTTAGGCAAAATTTCATCATTCAGTGCTACTCTTGAATTTAGTTTGAAGGTCTTCTATTAGGCATGTTATTATAATTTTAGGTTAGTTGCATGTGTTCCTTAATAGATTATTGCCTTCTTAAAAGCAAGGCTTATAATATTTTTACTCTTTATCCTCTGCAGTGTTTCTCTCATGCATAGAACATATATACTGTATCTTTCATACACAAATACATGTACTCCCACATATGTATGTGAATGTATTTGTGTATATATGCATGTATACATGCATATATCTATCATCTGAATATGTTTTTATGTATATACTAGAGGCCTCATGCACAAAAATTTGTGCACTCGGGGGAGTCCCTCAGCCTGGTCTTTGCCTTCTCGCAGTCTGGGACCCCTTGGGGGATGTCCACCTGCTGGCTTAGGCCCACTCCCCAGGCAAACAAGCCTAAGCTGGCAGTCAGACATCCCTCTGGCAGCCTGGGAGCCCTTGGGGGATGTCCACTTGCCAGCAGGGAACAGACCTAAGCTGCAGTCGGATATCCTTAGCACTGCTGATGAGACAGGAGAGGCTCCCACCACCACCGCTGTACTGACAGCCATCAGCCTGGCTTGTAGCTGAGCAGAACTCCTCCTGTGGGAGTGCACTGACCACTAGGGGCTGCTCCTGCATTGAGCATCTGCCCCCTGGTGGTTAGTGTGTGTCATAGTGACTAGTCATTCCCAGTGGTTCTGTTGTTAGGGTTAATTTGCATATTACCATTTTATTATATAGGACATATTACCTAGGCTAGAGATAATTATATAGGCTAGAGGCCTGGTGCATGAGAGGGGGTTGGTTGGTTTGCCCTGAAAGGTGTTCCAGATCAGGGTGGGGGTCCTGCTGGGGTTCCTGGCCAGCCTGGGTGAGGAGCTAAGGGCCGTTTTCAAACTGGTCACACCCCTTTCAGAGTAGGGGTCTCTGCTGGAATGCCTCGATAGCCTGGGTGAGTGGCTGATGGCTGTTTGCAGGCTGGCCACAGCCCCTTCATGGTGGGGATCCTGCTGGGGTGCCTGGCCAGTCTGGGGGAGGGGCTGATAGCTGTTTGCAGACTGGCCACACCCCCCCGCAAGGACCCTCACCCCATGAGGGTGGGGCCATCCTTGGTGAGGGGCTGATGGCTGTTTGCAGGCTGGCCACAGCCCCCAATGACCCAAGCTCCCAGCGAGGCTGGCTGGAAACAGGTATGCTCTGATTGGTTAGTGGGCGTGGCTTGGGATGTAGTGAAGTGATGCAATTAACATATTACCATTTTATTAGATTAGATGTGCATGTATAATGTAGGTGATTTTTGTCATGAGCAAAGGAGCATCCCCAAAAGGAACCATTGACACATTTGTATGTTTCCACAATGCCAGGTTTATTAGGAGAGACCTCCCCAATTAGCCAAGATATACATGCAGGTTGTACACAGAAAGGGGAAACTTATGTGACAGAAGTGAGCAGAGTTAGCATCCAGTGCAAAGTTGTGGTCACTGGAGGCCATCTGTAGATTGAGTGAAGTGTAGGTGTTAAGCCAGGCAGCTACATTTACTTATTTATGCATTTATTGGTTAATTCTTGTATGTGGCCTGACTAGGAATCAAACCAACAACCTTGGCGTGTCAGGATGATATGCTAACCAACTGAGCTACCTGTCCAGGACTGGAAAGTTGAGTTCTTAAAGCCCACACAGGTGGAGGTCCCACTCATATGGGTGTCTAGATGGAGTCCTTATTTAAGTGTCCAGACTCATGGTTTTGCATATCCAGACACCTCCTAAAAGTGTTCCCATTACACCCCATTACCTCAATCTTGAGATAGTACTTGACATAACTGTCCTGGCTGACACTGAACTAGGGGCCCAGTGCACAAATTTGTGCACCTTGAAAGGAACTGTGGTGGGCTGTGAGGCTACAGTGAGCACAGGGGAAGGTCTCAGTCCATCCTCTGTGCCCCTACCAGGCCCCTCCTGCTGGTCCCCTGTATGGTGGCAGCTCCACTCATGCTGCCACTGCTCCCACGTGCTGATGATGCTGCCCCTCTTGCCCCTGCTGTCTGTGCAGAGCAATTGGGGACAGAACTAGCAGCATGTGCGAGTGAGCTGGTGCTGTCAGTGGGTGTGAGTGATGACTGCTGCCTTGGTCACCCCTCAGGATCAGAGGGATGTGGAGAAGCACTCAGAGGCGATCAGAGCCAGCAACAGCAGCTTGCACCTGCTGACGGCGCCGAGCAATCGGGCCTGGCAACAAGCACCAGTGGCAGGTACAAGTGAGGCTAGCACTGTCAGCTGGTGTGAATGCTGGGTAGGACCACAGTACGGGAGAAAAAAATTTTCAGTAACCACCAGATGCTCACCCCATTGACAGTGACTGGCATCCCACCTTGGTCTGGCACCCTTACTCACCTGATCCACCATCCCAGCACGACCAATGCCCACCATGTTCTGCACTCTGCTGCCTGCTGCTGACACCTGCCATGTTCTGTGCACACCCACTGGTGGTCAGCACACGTCATAGTGAGCAGTTGTTCTGCTGTTCAGCTTATTTGCATATTAGGGTTTTATATTATATAGATTGTCAAAGTGTCCAAAAAGTGCACTCTTCTTTTGCATATAACATCTTAAAGTAGAGGAGTTTTCTAACCACTTATGCGTCCAACTATGTCTCCTTTATTGCTTGTTATTTTCCTAATTTTTTTCTCATGCTAATGATCACCTATATGAAATACAGAAGATCAAGGGGATATTTCTCTGCTCAAAAGTCTTGGAAGGCTTGTAAAGCCTACTGATTAGAAGCTTAGTCTCCACAACCAAGAAAAACAATATCTAATAGGTTCTCAACTCCTAAAGAGCCCTCATTGATTTTTTGTGACACTGGGAGAAAAGAAATCAGTCTGAGGATGATTAAAGTGTAAAAACAGCCTCTTATTCCTCCTGAAATGACTACACTTATTTTTCCTTTGGATCCATGTTCTCTTTTCTTCAAAACAATGAAAACACAGAAAAAAAGATGTATTGGGCTTTTTGAATATCAGTTTCTGAATCTAATAATATAAAGGCTTTATTACTATTGATGCTGATATGCAAAATTGAAAGAGATACAATACGTAGCATTTGGATTAAATTTATGTTGAGCCCTTGTACTACAGATTGTTTCATAAAATGCAAGTGGGTTTCACAGGTAATTAATTAATTTTGTTTCCTTGCATATCTTTAAACATCCTAAAACATATTTTGGTACCCAAGAAATATGATCATTTGAGTGATTTCAACAATTAATTAAATGAAGTCCTATCAAGAACATTTTTAAAAATATATTTTATTGATTTTTTTTTTACAGAGAGGAAGGGAGAGGGTTAGAGAGAAACATTGATGAGAGAGAAACATCAATCAGCTGCCTCCTGCACACTCCCTATTGGGAATGTGCCCGCAACCAAGGTACATGCCCTTGACCAGAATCGAACCTGGGATCCTTCAGTCCTCAGACCGACGCTCTATCCATTGAGCCAAACCTGTTAGGGCTATCAAGAACACTTATCTGCAGGTAAAAAGTAGTTCACTGAAAAAGGGATAAAAATTATATATATATATACACACATATATATATATATGTAATATGTATATATTACATTATAATATGTATGTATTACATATGTAATATATAATATATGTAATATGTAATATATGTATATATTACATTATAATATGTATAATTATATATATATATATATACATATATATACATATATATATATGTAATATGCTAATTAGACCAGGTTGACTGGATATCTTCCAGTCATCCTGCCTTCCTTCCAGACAAAGCCACGGTGGCAGGAACCAAGAGGCAGAGGCATTTAAGGGTGATCAGGATGAAGGGGGGCAGTTAGAGGTGATCACGCAGGCAGGCAGAGGGGTTAGGGGTGATTAGGCAGGCAGGCAGGTGAGCTGTTAGGAGCTAGAGGTCCCAGGTTGCAAGATGGATGTCTGACTGCCGGTGGAGGCCTGATCCCACAGGGATCCAGCAGTTGGACATCCCTTAAGGGGTCCCAGATTGGAGAGGGTACAGGCTTGGCTGAGAGACCCCCGTCCCAGTGCATGAATTTCATGCACTATGCCTCTAGTATATATATAATCTTAGAGAGAGAGAGAGAGAGAGAGAGAGAGAGAGAGAGAGAGAGAGAGAGAAAGAACAAATGGAAAAGGAGAAAAACATTCTCAGTTTGGAAATTGCCTGACCTACAACAGAGCTGAAAGAAACTCTAATATGAGACCATTTGCTAGTAGCCTCAATGTGATGTCAGCTCCCCATACTCTGATGGCCTTTGATATTAATTAATTTCTGAGAATATATGTGTTCATATTAAAGTGAGTTTTGAGAAAGAGTCAGTCAAGCATGGGTCATGAATTTCAAGAATGACCACTTTCTAGGTGCTTTGGAGCTGGGTAGGATGTTTACATGAGAAATCACCTTTGGAAGAGGGAGTACTTGGCATCAGAATTACTGTTGAAAAATTACAGAGAACCACTTCTGACCTACCGAGGCTCTTAATGGTTCTGTTGTAGCATATCACTGATGGGCCTGTGAGGAATGCAACCTGGCGATGTCTTTCCTTGAAATAATTAATGCCAATGTAGGTAAACTACAAGAAAGGCCCTTATAATTAGGTGGGTGATCTTACCAAGCTTGATAATGTACCTCTCAGAATATTTTTTCTTAAAATAACATACCATGATATTTCAAGTTTTGGTAAGATTCTACAAAAAAAAAAAATCTCTACTATATGAATATGCAGTGGAAGAAACAGGTGATAGTGGCCACAGTACTGAAGTAGATTACTGCATGCAGTCTGGTGTAGCTACCAAATGAAAGTGGCAATAAGAGAAGAAGAATGCATTAGACAAAGTCAGATATCCTAAATCTACTAGCGTTCCATAAAATATTATTTTAAGAAATAGGCTGGGTATGTTTTCATCCACAATTCTGAAATCTCTAGCACTATAGTATTTATCAAATATTATAAATTCACATAGAAGCATTAAAATTAATATATATAACCAAGTGCCATATAACTATAACTTAAAATTTTGCCTCATTTCTAAAAATCAATATCAATTACATATTATTTTTAAATAATATAATTAAATTGAGAGGTAGGAGTATCATGAAGGGTAAAGGAGTCAAATATATGGTGACAGAAAAAGATTTGATTTTGGGTGGTAAACACTCAATGAAATATATAGATGTACCATAAAATTATATAATTGAAGCCAAAATAATTTTACTAACAAATGACATCTCAATAAATTTAATTAAAAAATAAAACAAATAAATAAAAACACTTTGGTTTACAGACAATTTAACAAGAATTATAAAGTACCTATATACATGCTTTCCCTCTGACACAGTTTATTATTAACTAACATCTTTGTTAAAAATATATTTTTATTGATTTCAGATAGGAAGGAAGAGAGAGATAGAAAATCAATGATGTGAGGGAATCATTGATTGACTGCCTCCTGCATGCCTCTTACTGCGGATCGAGCCCACCATCTGAGCATGTTGTACCCTTGACTGGAATTAAACCTCGGACCCTTCAGTCCGCAGGTTGACTCTCTATCCACTGAGCCAAACCATCTAGGGCTTAGCTAACATCTTGAATTGGCATGGTGGATTTGTTACAATTGCCCAATATTGCTATGTATCATTAACTAAAGTCTATACTAGTACAATAGAGTCTACCCAATGTTGTAGTTTTGACAAATACGTAACACCACCATTACAGTATCATGCAGAATAGTTCTACTACCCTGAAAATGCCTTGTGCTCTACCTAGTCATTCCCCACCCACTCCCACCAAAACCTCCAGATACCACTAAATATTTTATTGTTTATAATTTTGTATTTTCCAGGATGTAAAAATAAATGGAGTCATATAATACATAGCTTCTTCATACTGGCCTCTTTCATTTAGCGACATATACTTAAATTTCCTTCATGTCTTTTTATTACTTGGTAGCTCATTTATTTTTATTGCTGGATAGTATTGTATTGCAGGGATGTACCACAGTGTTTTGTGTTCTTTTTGTTTTTTTAATCCATTCACCTATGGAAAGGCATCTTGGTTCCTTTAAGTTTTGGGAGTAATGTAAAAAGTTGCTACAAATATTTGTGAGCTGGCTTTTATGGGATCATTTTCAACTAACTTGTTCAATAACTTGTCCCCCAACCTCTGGAAGACAATTGTTGAATCCTATGCGGAGACTGTGTTTAGCTTTCTAACGGACTGCTACATTGTCTTCCAAAGTGGCTGTATCTTTTCTAATGTTCACCAGCAATAAAATAAGAGTACCTCTTACTCCACATTCTTTTTAAATTTAGTCTCATTTGAGAAGATCAGTATCAATGCACCAAGTCCCATCAGAGTTTTTAATTTTAGACATTCTAATAGGTATGTAGTAGTATCTCACTGTTATTTTAATTTGCAATTTCTAATGATATTTCTAATGTTATTTTAATTTATAATTTCTTATGTTAATTTGCCATTTTAATATCTTCTTTGATGAAGACATTTAGTCCACTTTAATTTGGATTATCTTTTTATTATTGAGTTTTAAAAGTTATATGTTTTATAGTACTGGAGCAAAAGATTTTTTTTTATTGTTCAACTTTTCAACTTTTTCATGAATTATGCTTTCCACGTTGTATTAAAATACTTACCATCAAACCAATGATCATCTACATTTTCTCCTATACTCTTTTAGAAGTTTTATAATTTTATATATTACATTTAGAGCTAAGATACATTTTATATTGATTTTTAACAATTAACATTTGTGTCTAAATTTATTTTTGTACATGTAATCTTCAATTGTTATGAAATCATTTGTTGAAAGATTATTTTTTCTCCACTGAATTACCTTCGCTCCTTTGTTAAAAATCAGGTAACTATATTTGTATGAATGTACTTCTGAGCACTATTTTTGGTTCCATTGACCTAACAACCAGACAGAGATATAGCAATTTTATTTGTCTTTTTAAAGAAACAGATTTTGCTCACATTTTTTTCCTATTGTAATTTTCAATTATTTTTGTTCTTTATAACTTGCTTTATTTTACTTGCTTTATTTATTTATTTATTTATTTATTTATTTGTTTTTGTTAATCTTTCCCAGAGGATGTTTTTCTATTGATTTTTAGAGAGAATGGAAGAAAGGGGGAGAGACAGAGAGGAACGTTGATGTGAGCGAGACCTGTCGACTGGTGCTCCCTCCCATGCCCCAGCCAGGGCCTTGGTTGGAGCCTGCAACATAGGCACCAGCCCGTGACCAGAACCAAACCCCAGACTCTTCAGTTCTCAGGCTGGTGCTCTAATCATTGAGAAAACAGCCAGGGCTTTACTTGCTATTTTAAAAAATGCTCTCTTCTCCTAATTTCTTGAGCTGGAGGCTTCCATAACTGATTTGAATTCTTATATCTTTTTAAATATTATCTTTAATGCTGAAGAAAAGGGAAACTATGCTTAAAAACTATACTTAAGACAAGAGTAAGTAGTCTTTAAAATATCACTTTTACCTCTACATCAATCTGTAGTAGTTTTAACTAAACATTTGTTTTTCCCCTTTTGTTGCCTTTCCAGCATCAATTTCCCCAACCTCTGGTATCAGTCTCTTGATTTTACCACAGAGAATCAGTTTGTAAGGATGTCAATTAAGGAATATTTTCCCTAGTGCGGAGGATGAAGCATTTGCTCATTAGTGTAGCCAACCATTCCTTATTAAGCTGAAGCTCTATCTCAGACACTGATACAGGCACTTGAGATCCAGTAGTAAACTGAAAAGAAAATATTATTTCCTAATTGCACTTACATTGCAATGTGGCATCCTAGCTAATAAAAGAATAGTATGCAAATTGACCATCACTCCAATACACAAGATGGCTGCCCCCATGTGGTCAAAGATGGCTGGCAGGAGAGAGAAGTTGTGGACAATCAGGCCAGCAGGGGAAGGCAATTGGGAGGGACCAGGCTGGCAAGGAAGGGCAGTTAGGGGTGACCAGGCTGGCTGGCAGGGGAATGCAGTTAGGTATCAATCAGGATGGTAGGGGAGTGGTTAGGGTGAGATCAGGCTGGCTGGCAGAAGCAATTAGGGCCAATCAGGCAGATAGGCAGGCAGGAGAGCAGCTGAGAGCCAGTAGTCCTGGATTGTGAGAGGGATGTCCAACTGCCTGTTTAGGCCTGATCCCTGGGCCTAAACCAGCAGTTGCGCATCCCTTGAAGGATCTCAGATTGGAGAGGGTACAGGTTGGGCTGAGGGACACACACCCTCAGTGCACAAATTTTGTGCACTGGGCCTCTAGTCCTATATAATAAAAGGGTAATATATAAATCGACTGAACAGTTGAATGACTGATCACTATGATGCACACTGACCACCAGGGAGTAGATGCTCAATGCAAGAGTGTCCCCTGGTGGTCAGTGTGCTACTACAGGGGGAGCACCGCTCAGCTAGAAGCCCAGAGTCAGGCTCATGGCTGGTGAGTGCAGCAGCAGTGGTGGGAGCCTATTCCGCCTCTGTGGCAGTGCTAAGGATGTCCAACTGCAGTCTGTCAGACATCCCCCGAGGGCTGCCAGACTGCAAGAGGGCACAGGCCAGGCTGAGGGACCCCACCCCCTCTAAGTGCACAAATCTCGTGCACCAGGCCTCTAGTTCAGATATAAAACAGATAAACAGCTTGTGTAACTAGACCTCCAGGTAGATAAGAGGATTTAAGATTTAAATTAGGAAATTTAGACTGACTCTCCCAGGAACATAAATATTGAGTAAAACAAAGCAAGGCCAGAAAATACTTGGAACTTACTAGGAATAGGGATTCTTTAGTCCTCTATAGTCAGAGATCCTTTAATTTTTTTTTGTTCTGTGTGATGGCTGAATTTTTCTCCTCTATGTTTGATTTTGTGAGCTACACAATAGCCTCTCTATCAATTTCTTTTTCCTAACATAATCTTGAGTTGGACTTCGTTGTTTGTATACAAAGTGCTCTAATCAACACAGTGTTAAAATAGTTCTGAGGGCAATCCACTAATGGGATGTTGGAGGGTGATATGATTATAAAATTTCCCTTGTTTCAAATGTAGATTTCAAGTAAAGGCTTAATATCTTTTCCCCAAGAGTCACTTCAATGAGCCAGAGGTGAATTTGTTAGAGCAAATTTACACATTAAGTATTATTTATCAAGGCCTCTATTCTAACTTCTGACTGTAGCAAATATATCACTGTTATGATAATCATCTCTATATATGAATGGCTAATATGCAAAATTTCCCCTCAGGAGTTTGACTGGGAGAATGGGAGTTCGATCATTTGCTATGAAGTGTGCTGACCACCAGAGGTGGTGTGGAACATGGATGGTGGGTGACCAGCAGCGGTAGCAGTGGCAGCAGGTTACTGAGGGAGAGAGGGAAGGAAGAAGCAGGGAGGCAGGGATGTGGGAGTGGAGAGGAGAACTGCACGGTGGTGGCATTCGGGTGGCAAGAGAAGGAGAAGTCAGGAAGGCGGGAAGGCAAGGAACCTGATTGGCCCTGATCACCAGCCAGACCTAGGGACCTTACCCATGCACAAATTTTGTGCACTAGGCCTCTAGTCACTTTATATAATACTTAATATTTTGAGTAACTGTCTTATCGAAGGTTTTTTTTTTTTTTTGCTGAGTATATACAAAATGAATTATTTATCTTTATATGCCAGTTTCTGTGTAGGACTATATGCAATAAAGAATTGATGCTCAATAAAGATATAATAAACAGAAAACAATAGGATACCTTTAATGAACTTTCCCAGCTTCGTATGTTAAGATTTTCCCTGTCCTCCATGATTATTCAGTATTAGTGCTCTAGTTTTTGGTGCACATTAACGTTTTGCATATCCTTCTGCCTCTAACCTAAATCAAAATAAGTAATAGAGTAATCTTGAGATTTAACTGGGTATATGTGTGTGGGATGGGAGGAAGGTGTTTTTATTTCAATGACATAAACAAATTGATTTACAAACACATTATTTATATGGCCAGCTTATTGCCAGTGACTCCAGTGTCTGTTTCAGGACCAGCGATTTAATTTGAGCCTGAAAATATGCTGGCACCAAAAGGATAACTTTAATTGTCTCAGGGGTAATCTAATCTAATAAAAGAATAAAATGCAAATTGATCCTCACTCTATTACACCTAAGCCATGCCCACCAGCCAAGCCACACCCATCAGCCAATCAGAGTGGCTGTAAGTAAATTAACCCAGCCAAGATAGCGGCTGGCAGCCATGGAGCTAGAGGAAATAGGAGGCTTACTTTGCACCAACAATGGAGGAAACTGGCTGCCTAGGCCAGCTGGGTCTCTGCTCAAGGTAACAAAGTTTCAATTATAGAAGATAAATAAACCCCAGAAAGCTGATTCTAGTCAGCCTTGCTGGGACGTTCGTTGGGTCAATGAGAGCTGGGGGCAGCCTGAAAATGGCCCTTAGCCTCTCACCCAGGCTTGCCATACCCCATGGGGTGAGGGTCCTCACTGGGGTGCTTGGCCAGCCTGCAAACAGCCATCAGCCCCTCACCCAGGCTGGCCGGCATGCCAGCAGGTGGACATCCCTTGAGGGGTCCCAGACTGTAAGAGGGCACAGGCCAGTCTGAGGGACCGCCCCAAGTGCACAAATTTTTGTGCACCAGACCCCTAGTTAAAAAAATAAATAAATAAATTGAATAAGTAAAACATGACTTTGTGCCAAATGATGTCCAATTGATTCAAAGCATGTTTTACAAATAAAGTTTCCATTGTCCCTGGAATAATGTGGTGAGAAATTGAGCCCTCCAAGGGCCTAGGGAAATAGAGAAGTGTTGACTCAAAAGAATTTGCACCACAGTAGTCAACAACTTATTTCTATAATGAGTGGCAATTTAGCTCAGAAAACTCTCCACTGACACTTTAGATAAATGTTCATTTGAATTTTATTGAAATTTTTCTTTTATTTAATGTATGCATTGGTCTTAGTTTTATGGTTGTAAATAAGCTATAACATCAGAAGTTTACATTTTGCTTTATGTTTATACATATTTAACATAATCAAAATAATTTAACTCAACATTGGAAGACTTAAGCCATTTCCCTTTTAATAGGGTCATATATATTAAAATCAAATTGGAAAAACAGTATCTGAGACTTTTGTATCATTATTTCCAAAGTCAAACATTATTTCCAAAGTTTAAACAGCACTAGAAAGCAAGATCCAAACTGTGAAAGGCCTATTTCTCCTACCAGGGACTGTACTGTGTTTTATTTAAGTATGCTATTGTCACCTTTTTATTTCTATTTAATCTCTGACCTAATATTCCAAATAAAAAGATAACCTTGGTCACATTGATTAAAATTTTTATGTCTTATTTGGTATGTTATTATTAATATTTTATATAAAAGTTGCTGCTGTTTTTCATTTTATCTATGAAATATTAAAGTTTTTACTGCTTTCTAAAGATGGAAAAAACACTTTCTGCCTTCTGAAGAATACTTTTTCTGTAGCACTCCTATTGTATCTATTAATTCTTACCACCTTTTGTAGCAAGGGGCCCCTCTGAGAAACAGTTTTGTCAACTAAGCCTACCTTGGCATTTATCAACTTCAGAGCTAATTATGTAAAAAAAAATAAGGAGCATAATGGAAACTATATTTTTCCTATGGGACTCAGGAACTTGGAAAGCAAATTTATTTCAAGACCAAATTAATTTGGAATATATTACAAACCTATGCTCAAAAGGTCTCTTAGCTTAGGAAATACAATTAAAACCTAAATTAAAAATTAATTTAAAATTTTTTTTATGAATCTGGGGAGCATTCGGCTGTAAGACGATTAGGTGAAAGGTGATTCTAGCATCCGCTCCAGGGGTGGTCGTGGCAAGCATGACTCAGCGCTGAATGACCTCGGCGGCGCTGTTGATGACACTGTGCCCAGCAGGGCCCTGGGGGTGAGCACACTTGTTATGGTGGTATGGCTGTCATGGATGGCACTGAGGCTGGCTGTGAAGGTCATAACACTGCTTGCGAGAGGAGTTAGCTTGAAACTCAGGCAGACAGGGCGGGGTCCAGTGGAGAACAAAGGCAGGTGGGACACAGGCAGCGGCAGACATGGCAGTTTGGGCACCCGAACTGCAGGAACCAGCCAAGCAGAAATACTAGTAATAAAACGTTTCTGGACTCAGAGCGGGAGGCATGGGAAACCAAGGGAGGGCCTGCAGTAAACCAGACGCACAAACACACAGGAGCGGAGAAAGTTCAGCGTGGGAACAGAGGAAGAGCACATGGAAACGGGAAGTTTAGTCCGTTGCTAGGCAAAACCTGAGGGAATCAATCAGGTGATGACACGGGTGGACATAGAGCAGGCTTGTAGCAAATATATACCCCTGACCACAAGGCTTTAACTGGCAGCCCATTCTTGGGTCCCCTCCCCTTGCGGGGAGTCTGAATCTGCCTGTAATAAATTTTCCTCACTTTTGCTTAAATCCTCGTAGCTCATTCTTTCGTGTCTTCAGACACGACCCCGGGGAAATTCACCTCAGCTTACCGTTCTGGTTATTAGTTGGCATTCATGTTTCTGCCAGAAGCATTGGCAAGGCTGATGTGGATGACAGCATCAACAGCAGGACCCACAGTTTCCTTGGGGGTGGGACACTGTTTGATAATCAACTAGGTACAGCCTAACAAATGGGAATATCAGATAAAATAATTGGGAGAAACAAAAACATAATATTTATAGCAACAGCTTTTTTCTTTCTCCTCTGAACCCTTCGAAATCTGTCCCTGTTTTCCTTTTTCTTTTGGAAATTAGTACAGTTTCTTTTGGTAGAAAGTAATGATCACACTCATGAAAGTTAATATGGAATTCATAAGATGATGAGGTCATTAGATATGTTTCTCATCACAGTTGAACGCTGCATCTTTCTGAACTTTACACTCACCCAAAAGGCAAAAGTAGGAAAGTACATAATAACAAGTGCTGGCATGAAGGAGGCTTGTATTTTATTTTATTTTATTTTATTTTATTTTATTTTATTTTATTTTAAGAGGCTTGCATTTTAGAGCATTGTGGTACGGTGTGCGGATGATGTGCTGTGGAATTGTGCATCTGAAACCTGCATAGCAATGTTAACCAGGGCCACCCCTGTAAGTTCAATAATAAGGAAAAAAAAACAATACCAACAAGCAGATTGGCTATAACAGTGAAATTGCAGGTTTTAAGTCATGTAAAGGGGTCCCACATATATTTCCACATAGATCACCAAGAAAATGCCCATGTGGCATTGGCTGTGGAAGTGGGGAGACGATGGGAGCCCTCGCCTCCATCCTAAGGGATGTGTTCCATAGGATGTTCTATCTGCAACAGATGGAAGCCAGGATCTAGGAATACTTTCAGATCATAAAATACATAATATAGGGTGAAAGAAGTGAAGAAATGAAGAAGGAAAGATTAAAGAAAACTTTAGAATCGGTGACTATGAGAGAAAAGAAGAGAAATCTTACTTGTATAGGTTACTAGTATAATAATGTACTCTGAACTGAGGAGTATTTTTAATTTCAGTGTCTACAGTTGAGATTAAATGTTATTTTTTAATATAGGCTACTCTCTGTGTGTTTTTAAAATGTACTACATAGAGAGAGCAAAGCATCCAAAAAAAAAAAAATACCTACCAAGAAAAGAAAATTACAATTCTATGGATAATGTAAAAGTAAGTTTTAAAAAAAGAGAGAGAGATGAATTTAGGTGTATGACCAACCCCAGAAATATTTTAGCTCCCCAACAGTTCAAATGTTGATAGAAAATTGTTGTGCATCCAAGCAAGAAATTATAGTCGGCAGGGAATTGTTTTCTGAGTGCTATTTTAGACTAACCTTTTAAAAATATTTGTTTCTTTGACTTATGTTTGATCCGAGATGATTTTGTTACCACAAATAACAAAGGCCAAAGGTTATCGTTAAACAATAGAAAGATAAGCAGGAAAGAAATTGAAGTCACAACAAGGGAGTCTTTCCCCTCCTGGATAATTAAATTACTTTTTATAAGATTTAACTTGCATCAAAATAGACAAGGTTTTAGTTTTTGCCCATTGAGTATGATGTTGGCTGTAGGTTTGTCATATAAGGTTTTTATTATGTTGAGGTATGATACCTCTAGTACCACTTTGCTGAGGATTTTTATCAAGAAAGGGTGTTGGATTTTGTCAAATGCTTTCTGCATCAATTGGTATGATTATGTGATTTTTTATCTCTCACTTTGTTTATGTAATGTATTACGTTTATTGATTTGCAGATATTATACCATCCTTGCATCCCCCAGGATAAATCCTACTTGGTCATGATGTATGATCTTTCTGATGTACTGCTGGATCCGATTTGCTAGGATTTTGTTGAGGATTTTGGCATCTATGTTCATGAGGAATATTGGCCTATAATTCTCTTTCATTGTGTTGTCTTTATCTAGTTTTGGTATTAGGGTAATGCTAGCTTCATAGAATGAGCTCAGAAGTGTTCCTTCCTCTTGAATTTTTTGAAATAGCTGAGGAGGATAGGTTTTAGTTCTTCTTTGAATGTTTGGTAAAACTCTCCTATGATGTCATCTGGCCTCGGGCTTTTGTTTGTTGGTAGCTTTTTGATGACTGCTTCAGTTTCCTCCATAGTTATTGGAGTTTCCTCAAAAAACTAAAAATGGAACTCCCATTTGACCCAGTCATCCCACTTCTAGGAATATATCCCAAGAAACTACAAATACCAATCAGAAAAGATATATGCACCCCTATGTTCATAGTAGCACAGTTTACATTAGCTAAGATTTGAAAACAGCCTAAGTGCCCATCAGCAGATAAGTAGATTAAAAAGCATATACACAATGGAATACTATGCTATGGTAAAAAGGAAGGAACTCCTACCATTTGCAACAGCATGGATGATCTGGAGAACATTATGCTAAGTGAAATAAGTCAGTTGGAGAAAGACAAATATCACATGATCTCACTCATTTTTGGAATATAATGAACAACCTAAACTGATGAACAAAAACAGATCCAGAGACAGAGAAGCATTGAACAGACCATCAAACCTCAAAGGGAAGGCAGGGTAGGGTGGGGGGAAGGAGGAGAGATCAACCAAAAGACTTGTATGCATGAATACAAGCCTAACCAATGAACACAGACAACAGGGGGATGAGGGCATTGGGTGTTAGGGTAGGGGGGTCAATGGGGGGATAAGAACACATATGTAAATACCTTAATCAATAAAGAAAATGAATAAATAAATATATTAAAACAAAATAGACAAGGTATTGTCCCTTCATAATTTTGTAGTGACTTCATTATTCTGAAAGGTTCAGAACCTACAATTTCTGTAAGTCACTTAGAGTATCATATTGTATTATGCTACTAAGCTTAACACACATCAGAAGGGCTATGTGTGAGTATCAGGAAGGATGAATAACAGATGAAGATGTGGGCACAGATACAGGTAAAACACATTATTCCTTCAGTACCATTATTATTACTATAATTATTATTATTACTGTTATACTGGGAAAAGGGGGGGATTATTAGGTATATGGGTATATGCATAGACTTAATTCTGAGTAATTTGAAAATACCTTTTATGCCTCTATGATAATATATTGGAATATAAATTTAAACTTCAGAAGCAGGAGAGAATGAGCTTTATAGATGTTTAATCAAGAGCCACTTCTCACCTGCCTCAGGTGTGCTGCAATGCAGCTAAAGGAACAGCGGAGGCAGAGGAAATCTGATTGCAGGGCTGAAGGGATTGGGTATGGATGGTAATGGCAGTTTCGTTGTCGCTTGGGGATCAGTGGAATCAGCATCTAAGTTACCTGAAACTGGCTTCAGAGATGAGTGCTAATTTAGCTCAGCTACTCATTGAATTCTCTTCTCCGTTATCAGTGAAAGTGAACCGAAGGTGAGCCACCGAGACAGGAGAGGAGTTAGACTGAAAGCATTTGGGAATACTAGGAGAAATGTTTTGTTCTTAGGAAAAAGTCAGAGGAGACTTTCCCTCTCCTTCTCCCCCTATCTGCTTCCACAAAATATGTGTCTAGGTATCACCAAGGAAACACTGACATCATGTCTACCAGCAAGTAACCTATAGCTACAAGTGAAACCAGGGAAAGCATCAACACACAACTGCAGAGATATGAAGCCAATGGCTTGAAACCTAATATAACACAGCGTTTCTAATTATGTGGACACATAAAAGCTTTATTAGTGTTAAGCATGTTTAAGCTGAACTTTTGTTACTTTACATTAGAAACAATATGTTTCATATAAACAAAGCTAAACATGGTTTAATATTGGAGTATCAGAGAATAAGCAAGGAGGGGGAGAGGAGAAAGATGACTTGCAATGTGACTGATTGTTACTTTTTGAGCATGCACCATGTGCCTCCAATGTGCCAGGTGAATGATAGCCAATATTCCCGATCTTTATAATAATTTTTGCTATAGGTGTTACTATATGACAGTATTAAAACGAGGAAATGAGTGCACTTAACACAAGATTTAGAAGCACGCAAGAGACAAAAATATTCAGAGATCAGGGAGGAGAACCAAGAGGAATGGGTAAACTAAGACATTTTGGAAGGGATAGTCTGTAATTCTGACTTAATATATATAAAATCAATCAGAGCAAGAACTATCAAGTGTTACTTTAAGTTGATCATCAGTATATCACTGGTAGTTTGCTTTGTTGTTGTTTATTTGTTTGTTTCTTTTCAGAGCAGTTTCAGAAGTAGAAACTATGAGGGGAAAACTGTATAGTGGAAATAAATAGTGAAACACAGAAGTATTTTAATGATGGAGATAACTCATCAAAGGAGATATGAATCACTAGGATAATTTAAAGAGTCAAAATCCCAGGTCAAATAGTACAGGAGAAGGGCCTGAATAGTCATGAAAAGTTCTAGCAGGTGAAGCACTTCAACATAAGTTTGGGTATTTAATTGCAGCAGACAGAGTTGGCACTAGCTAGTTCATTAGAAAGACATTTATTAAAGAACTAGGGGCCCGGTGCACAAAAATTTATGCACTCAGTGCAGGGGGGGGGGTCCCTCAGCCTGGCCTGTGCTCTCTCACAATCTGGAACCCCTCGGGGGATGACCACCTGCTGGTATGCCTGGCCAGCCTGGATAAGGGGCTGATGGCTGTTTGCAGGCTGGCCAAGCCCCCCAGTGGGAACCCTCACCCACGGAGGTATGGCCAGCCTGGGTGAGGGACCGAAGGCAGTTTTCAGGCTGCCCACTGTCCCTTCAGGGTTCAGGTCCCTACTGGGGTGCCTGGCCAGACTGAGTGAGGGGCTGAGGGCCGTTTCAGGCTGCCCACAGCTCCCATTGACCCAATGTCCTAGAGAGGCTGGCTGGAATCAGGTTCCTGGGGTTTATTTATCTTCTATAATTGAAACTTTGCTGCCTTGAGCAGAGGCTCAGCCGGCCTAGGCAGGCAGTTTCAATTCTATCGTTGGTGCAAAGGAAGCCTCCTGTTTGCTCTAGCTCCGTGGCTGCCAGCCACCATCTTGGCTGGGTTAATTTGCATATAGCCGATCTGATTGGCTGGTGGGCATGGCTTGGCTGGTGGGCATGGCTTAGATGTAACGAAGTGAGGGTCAATTTGCGTATTACTCTTTTATTATATTAGATATTAGTTAACCTGTACATTCATTAGGAGTGATGAAGAAACTAGTTATGTCTGAGCTTCTATGACCAATTATGCGAAACACCTTGGCCAAGAAGCAAGATAAGGAAGCTGCCACTTCTACTTAGCTTTAAACCATAGCAAATCTGTTATGATACAAAAGCTGCTGCTGTGAACTTCAGAGCCCCCCTATCAGTTCCCAATCCACTGAGCTGACTCTTTTCCTGCACCCAGCAGATGGCTGCCATGACACAGGTCAGCAACCTTGCTGTACCATGGAGGGAGAGTGTGAGAATGTATGTTTCCTTCCCCCTGGGAAAATAGATTGAACATGGGGACATTTTAAAAAGGTGTAGAGAGCATCATAAAACTGTAAGAATATACAAATAATAGCACAAAATTCCTACAGAATGTGGAAAGTTGTCATCTAAAGCACAGATTTTAAAGCAAAGGTGCTGCAGTGAAATTGATGACATATAATTATTTACATTGCACTTTTAATGCTATATTTTTAAAATATATTTTTATTGATTTCAGAGAAGAAGGGAGAGGGAGAGAGAGATAGAAACATCAATGATGAGAGAAAATCATTGATTGACTACTTCCTGCACACCCCCCACTGGGGATGGAGCCTACAACCCAAGCTTGTGCCCTTGACCAGAATTAAATCTGGGAGCCTTCAGTCCGCAGGCCAATGCTCTATCCACTGAGCCAAACTGGCTAGGGCTAATGCCATATTTTTGTTGTTGCTGATACATTAGTGATATCTTCAACACAAGCTTCAAGTCCTTTTTTAAAATTAAATTTGTAGGGATGACACTAGTTAATAATATTATATGTGTTTCAAGTGTACAATTCTATATTATATCACCCGTATATCGCATTGTGTGTTAACCACTCACAGTCTAGCCTCCTTCCATCACTATGTATGACTCCCTATACTCTTTTCATCCTGCCCCATCAACCCTTCCTCTCTTTTAGCCTCATACTCTTGTCTGTGTCTATGAGCTTGTTTGTTTTGTTTGTTCATTTGTTGCTTTCTCTTTTACATCCCTCATAATGATGTAATTCATGTCTTTTTCCATCTGACTTACTTTTAGTATGACACACTCAAGATCCAAGCATGTTGTTGCAAATGGCATTATGTCATTCTTTCTCTTGGCTGACTAATGTTCCATTGTAGGCACTAGTATGCACCGCAACTTAACCTAATCATCCATCCAAGGTCACTTAGGTTATTTCCATGTCTTGGCTACTATGAATAATACTACAATGAATATATTAATAAATGTTTTCAAAATTTTAGGTAGATACCCAGAAGAGGGATTGCTGAATCATATGATAGCTCTTATTTGTATTTTGTTGAGGAACCTCCATACAGGTTTCCACAGTGGCTGTATTTCCACCAGTAGTGAATGAGAGTTCCTTTTACTCCACAACTTTTTCAACACTTGTTATTTCTTATCTTATTGATAATAGCCATTCTAAGAGGCGTGAGGTAGTATCTCATTGTGGTTTTGATTTGCATTTCCTTTATAGTTAGTGAAATTGAGTATCTTTTCATAAGTATGTTGTCCCTTTGTATGTTTTTCTGGAAAAAATTGTTCAAGTCATCTGCCCTTTTTTTCAATAGGATTTCTTATTAATTGTTGTTGAGTTGTGTGAATTCTTTTTATCTTTTGAATACTATCCTTTTGTCAGAGGTATTATTTGCGAATACATTGTTCTGTTTTAGTTAGTTGTCTCTCTTTTCCTGTGCAGAAGCTTTTTGGTTTGATTTAATCCCATTCATTTATTTTTCCTTTGGCATCAAGTTCATAAAAGCTCTCTGAGCCCAAGGTCCATTATTTTAGTATCTTGTTTACTCATATATTTGATTGTTTCAAGTCTTAATATTTACATATTTAATCTATTTTGAGTTAATTTTTGTGTATGGTGTCAAATAGAGTCTAGTTCATTCTTTAAATTCTTTTAAAATTTAAGCTGATTCTTGAAACCTTATATTGACCAATCTTTTTGGCTCTGTAAAGCACTTCACAATGAAGAGCTTAAAAGAAATGTGGGGGGGCCTTCAAAAATTTAAAAATGGAACTGCCTTTTGGCCCAGCAATACCAATTCTGGGAATATATCTGAAGAAATCTAAAGCACTAATTGAAAAGACTCTATGCACTCCTATGTTCATTGAAGCATTATTTACAACAGCCAAGATCTGCAAAGAGCCCAAGTGTCCATCAGTAGATTAGTGCATAAAAAAAGCTGTGGTACATTTGCACAATGGAATTCTATGCAGCCACAAAAAAGAGGAAATCTTACATTTTTCATGAATGGACCTGGAGGAACGAAGTGTAGAGAGAAACCTGTTGGGTAGTAATGACTTCTAAGAGCTGATATGAATACATCAAATCTGGAAGCAGGTTTTGGAATAAATGATGTCAAGTTTACTCACAATTAAAATACCTGAAACAACACACATGTTTGAAATCCCCATCACAATGAGTGCTACATGAATAAAGAAACCACCTTGGTATTGTGCACTCAATTTCCTATCCTGCCAAACCTGTATTACCAACTCTCTCTAGAAGCATCTGTTACTGAAAGGGTTATTCTTTTTTTTGTATTTATTTATTTAGTTTTGTGTGTGTGAAAATGTATTTTGAAAAATACTAATCCTTTTAACTGTAAAACGAGGTAATTGAAGTTTTTCACTTCAGGAAATGTGTTTGTGGGGGTCAATTTTCGGGTTGTAGGTCCACAGTTAGAGCTACACAATTAAATCAGGAAAAGTGAGGGACCTTAAAATTCCATTATAAAGAGCCTTTGTTGACACAGGTTTCCACCTGAATTTGAAAATGGCAATTTAAAAAAACCCTCTAAAAAATGTAACCTTTAATCTGAGGTTTTTTTATTGCTAAAAATCAGTGGCCAGTTCTGAGATGATTATACTGTGTTCATGTTTGGAAAGTTATTATTTATTCAATCATTGTTTACACTTATTATATTCAAATAAATGTTTTGGCACCTAAGACTAAGACAAAAAAGGATAACAAATATTTATATCACCTTCAGAGGTACTTACACTAAGGGGGTATTTACAACTATTAGAGAATATAATGAGGTTCCCCTAGGCAGAAATTAAATAATTTAGTGACAATTTGTTTGAAGTTTTAAGTAAGGCAGAAAAAGTTTCAATTTAATGAGATTATTTGATTTTGAGATAGAGTGTAAGGTTAATAGAGGATAGATCCCATTTGAGGTGCCCCTAGACAGAAATTAAACAATTTAGTGACAACTTGTTTGCAGTTTTAAGTAAGGCAGAAAAAGTTTCAATTTAATGAGATTATTTGGTTTTGGAATAAGTGTAAGGTTAATAGAGGATAGATCCCATTGCTTTGGGTTAAAGTGTGTGTGGGGGGGGGGAGGGAGGGAGGAGGGGAGAGGCAGAGGGAGGAACTGAAGTCTCAATTTTAGTAAGCATAGTCCTAAAAAATCCACATGCAGTTTGCATAATATTTCAAAAGCTAACCTGAAGAAAGAATTTGAAATCTCACTCTTGTTTCAAAAAGCATTCATAGCCCTAACCAGTTTGGCTCAGTGGATAGAGCATCGGCCTGTGGACTGAAAGGTCCCAGGTTTGATTCTGGTCAAGGGCATGTACCTTGGTTGCAGGCACATCCCCAGTAGGGAGTGTGCAGGAGGCAGCTGATCAATGTATCTCTCCCATCGATGTTTCTAACTCTCTATCTCTCTCCCTTTCTCTCTGTAAAAAAATCAATAAAATATATTTTTTTAAAAAGCATTTATAATGTCTAGGTTAATTTACTATCATCAGTAATAATTTAGCCAGAGGCATGGTACTAAGGAAATCCAATAGACCAAGTATGTTTCTCTTAACAGGTATCATTAATTGATTTTCCAGGAAGTTAGGGCATAAGAAAAGGACATCTAACTTTCCTTCTAGACATACCCAAAAAATTAAAAACAGGTATTCGAACCTTACACACAAGTGTTTACAGTAGCACTATTTATAATTGCCCAAAGGTAGAAGCAAACCAAATGTCCACAAACTGATGAAGGATAAACAGAATTTGGCACATTCATACAATGGAATGCTGTTTCGTCATAAGAAGGAATGAAGTACTTGCATCAACTTGAATAAAAATCAAAACCATTATGCTCAGTGAAAAAATCCAGGCATATAAGGTCTCTTGTCGTATAACTCCATTTATATAAAACTAGGGGCCCAGTGCACAAAAATTTGTGCACTTGAGGGGGAGGGGTCCCTCAGCCCGGCCTGTGCCTTCTCGCAGTCTGGGACCTCTTGGGGGATGTCCACCTGCTGGTGTGTCTGGCCAGCCTGGATGAGGGGCTGATGGCCATTTCAGGCTGCCCACAGCCCCTTCAGAGTTCAGGTCCTTACTGGGGAGCCTGGCCAGACTGGGTGAGGGATTGATGGCCATTTCAGGCTAACCACAGCCCCTTCAGGGTTTAGGACCCTACTGGGGTGCCTGGCCCACCTGGGTGAGGGGTTGATGGCCATTTCAGGCTGCCCATGGCCCCTTCAGGTTTCGGGCCCCTACTGAAGTGCCTGGCTGGAAGCAGGTATCTGAGATTTATTTAACTTCTATATTTGAAACTTTGTTGCCTTGGTTCCCACCCCTCTCAAAGCCTGGGTTGCCTCTGGCAAGCCAAGGTCCCAGCCCAGCAGGTATCTGGAGTTTATCTTCTATAATTGAAACTTTGTAGCCTTGAGTAGAGCTCAGGGCCCTCAGGGTCCTGGATTCCTCCATTGCCTGGGGCAACTCCAGTTCCATGGGCACCACCATCTTAGTTGAGTTAATTTGCATATCTGCTCCTGATTGGTTGATGGGCACAGCTTGTAGGTGTAACAGAGTGAGGGTCAATTTGCATATTACTCTTTTATTAGATTATATAATCTAATTAGGTAAACCCAGAAAACAGATTAGTGACTGCTTGGGAATGGGTAGAGAAAATCGCTGAAAACATTTAGGATGTTAAATGCTAATAATTTTACACTTTAAATGCTTAATTCTATGTTTTATAAATTTTACTTCGCATAAAAAATGTTAGATGCTTACATACATTTACACTTACACACACATACATGCATTAGATGCATGCATTAGATGCATCTTTCCACCATACACCTGCTACTCCTCTTCCTGCATCCCATTTATATAAATGTGTTTGTGTACCAAGTATTCCATGGGACTTGAAGTAGTTATTTCCTAAAGTTATTTTCTACTCTAAGACATTGTCATATTGTAATTTGGATTCAAACACTATATCTTACTTAACCTTTGTTTTTCAATTTTTTCACTATCCATTCAATTGTCTTATGCATTCTGAACTCCTATATCCAATCAATCACTACACCTCCTTAATTATTGTCACAAAGTGTTTTCAAATCATCCATTACTTACAAATCTTAAACCACTGGTTTGTTCAAATGCTCACCTTAATCACTGCTGTTACCTCCAACATGGAGGTTAGAGCAATTTATAGTCAAAGTTTTTGTTTCTTGTTTTAATTTAAAAAAAAATTAAGCTGAAATATATATGGACATTGTTTTATTGTACTTGCTCATTTTTGTAAAAAATATAAATGTGGTTACTATTTACTTCCTTTTTATAAACATCTGCAATTGTTTTTCCATTCCTCCCTAAATAAAGGTCATGTATGAATATTTTATATATACTTCTAAGCTATATGTTTATATATGTAGTACATATAGAAAGCCATAAAATCTTAGGGTCTGGGATTTAAAAAGTGTATCAGTTAAAATACTATAATCAAGAGTTTACAATTAATTTTTACTTGTTAATGCAGTTTTCAGATTTATCAATGTACTTCTAGCTCACTGCTTTTACCTATTTGAAGATGTTCAGCAATGTAAGATATTAGAATACATTTTTCTTTTCCCTTAATAACAGAACTTTTAATTAGTCTTTATTGTTATTATAATCAGCTAGAGGCCCAGTGAAAAAAATTTTGTGCAGTCAGGGGGGTCCTTCAGCCCAGCCTGTGCCCTTTCCAAGTCTGGGACCCCTCAAGGGATGTCCACCTGCTGGCGTGTCTGGCCAGCCTGGGTGAGGGGCAGAGGGCCATTTCAGGCTGGCCACATCCCCTTCAGGGTTCAGGTCCCTACTGGGGTGCCTGGCTGGAAGCAGGTATCTGGGATTTATTTAACTTCTGTAATTGAAACTTTGTTGCCTTGGTTTCCCTCCCCCCCTCCGCTGGAAGTCTGGGTTGCCACTGGCAACCCAAGGGCCAAGCCAGACAGGTATCTGGGGTTTGTTTATCTTCTATAATTGAAACTTTGGAGCCTTGAGCAGAGCTCAAGGCCTGCAGGACCCTGGCTTCCTCCATTGGCTGGGGCAACTCCAGCTCTGTGGCTGCCACCATCTTAGTTGAGTTAATTTGTCGTGCTCCTGATTGGTTGGTGGGTGTGGCTTATGGGTTAACAGAGTGAGGGTCAATTTCCATATTATTCTTTTATTATATTAGATGGTGAAAAGAAGAACCTTGCATATGTGAACAAGGATTACGCAAATTAACACATTTTTTTTTGCGGGAAACGAGTAAAATCAGATCCACCAGGGAGACTGTCAATGGACATGAGGAAACATACATTGGAACCTCTAGTTGGAACCGGCAAAAATAAGAATGTTTTACGTCATTGTCGTGTGTGTGCCGCTCATAAACTACGCAGTGAAACGCGGTACATGTGCAAGTTTTGTAATGTACCCCTGCACAAAGGAAAGTGTTTCGAACGCTACCACACAGTGAAGCACGCGATTTGGCGAGAAAATGCCCGATTACAAAGTGTTATTATTGAACGTGATATGTAATTGAAACTTGGTGAAGAACACACACAGCTTTATGGATTTCGGAAAAGTTCTCCACAAACACTTTCCATATACACATATATTTGTTTCTGAATGCAATGTTATGCTGTGTTTTACTAGTCGTCTTTTCCATTAAATTCTATCTTCTTTACATTTTCTAAACTTGGTAATTATTTATACCTATTGAGTTGCTCCTTATACTTCCCAGTGCCTTTGTATGTCGGAGAAAACCCTAATTTGCCATGGTTTTAATATATTTGTAGGTGAAATTAATAATATTTTTCTGGGATATGTGTATATATGACTTTGCATTAGTGAGATTAGCCTTATTTAATTGTCTTTTACTCTCTCATTTCTGTTTTCCTATCATGGTTATTGTAGTCTCATAGAATGATTTGAGTATTGTTACTTCATTGAATTCTCTGGATTATATAAATTGCCATTTAACCATTTCTTAAAAGTTTTATAGAATTTGTTTCTACATGTTTCTCAGTCTGATACTTACTTTAATGCAATATTTTTTTGGCAATAAAATTTATATGCTTTAATTACTTTGGTCAAATCAGCTTTTTCATTCATTCTTAAATCAAAGTATTCCTTTTTATAGTAATTGTCTATTGCATCTAGGTTTTCAATAATTTTGGATCAATTTCATAATTTATCAGTATCTTAGTTTCTAGGGTATATATAGCTCATAATGTTTGTTGCTGACTTATTTTTATTGTGTTGGACATTTATTACTTTGTTGTTGTTTCCTCTGACATTATTTTGTGTTTATTTATCACATGAATGGCTTCCTTCAGAAGTCCCATTAACTCTATAATCCTTGGGTTATAGAGTTAACACAACTGATGTTGGGATAGTCATACTTGATTTCTAAATTTTCTGAGCTCTAAGATATTCATTGTTCTAGGAGCAGTTTGTACTTTGCTTTATACTTTAATAGAATTTTTTAAAAGAATTTCTGTTTTTTCAAATCCTGAAAAGATCAGGGAACATAACTTTATGTGCTATAGACTAAGACTCGAATTCTTTCATGACCCTTCCTATGCCTAAAAAAGAGAAATGTATGACCTCCAAGGGGAAAAAATCTGAAGGTTGTCCAAAGGGGATGTATCTTCTATTTTGGAGGCAATGGCCAGACAATGCAGAACAAAGTATATCTAATGTGTATCTTACAAGCTGTCGTGCAAATTTTTCAAATGTAACAGTTGTTTTGCAGGTTCCAGCTTCAGGCTGGTGTCAAATTCCAAGCCAGCCCTGCAGCTTTTATTGCTGTCCTATGAGGCATTAACACTCCCACTTGTAAGCTGTGATTCATTTTCTATTTTGCCCCTGGACCTTCCATTTCTTGTTTTCAAGCTTGGCTAGGTCTTTATAATTTATCTGTCCACCTACATATTAACAAGTAGCTTACCTACATGTTGAAAAGACTAGATAGCACTTCCAAGAGTAAAGCAGTCTACCATTTCTCTTTTTAGAAATTTCCCAAAATATCATTTAAAAAATATTGTTTTGCTGATTTAAGAGAGGAAGGGAGAGGGAGAAAGAGATAGAAACAATAATGAGAGAGGATCATTGCATTCCCCCTACTGGGGATCGAGCCGCAACTTGGTCATATGTCCTGACTGGGAATTGAACTGTGACCTCATGGTGTATGGGTCGAGGCTCAACTACTGGGCCATACCAACCAGACATTTCCTTAAATATCTCGATTTATTTTACTTTTATTTAATATTTTATTTACTTGCAATTTATGTTTCATTACACATAACATTCTCCCAATCATCTTCCAACCTCCTTGGCCTGACAAGTCTTCCACGTTTTGTAGGCATATAGAAATTGCTCAATGAGCACACCTCTAAACATTCTCATGCACACTTCTACAACTCTTGAATGATTTCTTCTCCACTTTGTGTGTGATGTACCCTTTTAATATTCATTTCTCTTCCTTTATCCCGGATAAAACCATACTAATTTATTCATGAAGTATTACTATCAGTTTGGTCATATATAAGTTACAGCAATTAACGTGTTGCATTGTAATCTTTGTTTGCATGTGTTCCCCTCATGGACTTATTATTTGAGAAAAGGTCAATATTATAATGTTTTAAGCATATATCGCTCAAGACAAATAATAAATCTTTGAGAAATAAATTTAAAAATAAGAATTCAGTGTAATTGCTTTCTAGATTTTTCTCTTTGTTTCAAGCTCTCCACTTTCATTAGCCATCTGTTTTACCACTTTCTAAATCAGGCTTTACACTTTGAGGCCACTTCATTTAGTTTCCAAGTTATTTCCTGTCCGATATAGTCAAGGTTATTTTTGCATTTAGGTTTTTAATCTCCTAGCTCAGCATTACAAGTCAACCATAGCTGATAGCTTGCTCTAATTTATAACTTTGGATTTTTTCCAGAAATGGGTAATGATTAGCACTTCATCCAATGAAAGTCAATATCTCCACTCTGAACTTTTGAGAAATTGTCAGCAAAGAAGAGAAATGTATAAACTCCAGGGAGAGAACTGAAGCTTGTCCAAGAGCCATTCATTTTCTACTTCGGAGGCCAAAATAAAGAACAGAGTATATGTTGTAATATTTGCATATGGCCGGTTACTAATTTCACTATTCCCTGATAGGTAATCAAGGAATCATTCCTGTTCTCAGTATTTTATAAGCTCGTTTCAATACAGAGGACTTCCTCCCAAGGCCAACTTGTCTTCCTCTGTCCATTTCTGAAAATGTAAAGTGGGTTATTTGCTAAAGGTCAGAAAATTCTGGCACATTTTCAGATTATTCCTTATGCTGTGGTCTAGATAATATGTATTTTGGCCCGTGTAAAAATTGCCTTTTACTCTATCTTGTTTCAATACAATTTCTACTGGCGGATTTCCTTGTACTGGTGTAACTGTATCAGATGCTGAGGACGGACCACTTGATGGCGATGTTGCAGAGATGACTGACTAGCTTTTCACAGTCAGGGTGAAGGGGGAAAGTGACAAAGAACAGTAATATCAATAAAGCAAGTTCAGAGTGTTTGCTTTGTGAAAGAAAATATATATTATTATCCTCATCATAAGTATTTAAAGTTGACATTATAATTATTTATGAGACAGGTTAAGCCTTCTCTCAGTAGATGAATAATGTTTCTGTGGTCACATAGACTCAAAGATTTCAAGCAAATACATGAATCTAAAGCTGTTAGATTTCAAAAACTACCTTATTACAGAACATATTGCCTTTGAAAACTTGAGTTTCTAGCTTTTTAAATTTTTAAAGCACAGTGTAGATTTTAAAACATTAGAATTTTGTGTGAAGTTATTTCTTGCATTATCACAAAGTAAGTATTATACTGAAAATTTCACTATTTCTAATTCATAAACATATACAATAGCAGTGGTGAGCCTAGAATACCACTTCTAAAGAATAGGATATTCAGTTTTATAGTCCACAACTGAGTGAAATGATATAGTTCTTGTCTTTGAAAGCAACAAATGAACAAACAAGAAAAACAAAGAAACAAAACCTCAGAAAAAACAGACAACAATATGGTAGTTACCAGAGGAAATAGGAGTGATGTAGTAGTAAAAGGTAAATGCGGTGAACAAATATATGGTGATGGAGGAAGATTTGACTTTGGGTGGTGGACACACAATGCAATATACAGATGATGTATGATAGAATTGTACACTTAAAACTTACATAATTTTATTAACCAGTGTCCCCCCAATAAATTTAATAAAAATGTAATCCATCTGAAAAAATTGGATATCGTATCTGAAACTAAAATATTATATGTTAACTGTAACTGAAAAAAAATATATATATATACACACACACATACACACACAAGGGCATAAGAGGCCCAGTGCACAAACTTTTTTTGGGGGGGTCCTCAGCCAGGCCTGTGCCCTCTCGCAGTCTGGGAATTCTCAGGGGATGTCCACCTGCTGGCATGCCTGGCCAGCCTGGGTGAGGGGCTGATGGCTGTTTTCAGGCTGGCCAAGCTCCCCAGTGGCAACCCTCACCCCATGGGCTTGTGGCCAGCCTGGGTGAGGGGCTGAGGGCAGTTTTCAGGCTGCCCATAGTCCCTTCAGGGTTCAGGTCCTGGCCTGACCAGCCTGGGTGAGGGGCTGAGGGCCATTTCAGGCTACCCACAGCTCCCATTGACCCAATGTCCCAGCAAGGCTGCCTGGAATCAGGTTTCTGGGGTTTATTTATCTTCTATAATTAAAACTTTGTTGCCTTGAGTGGAGGCCTAGTTAAGCAATGAAGCCTCCTGTTTGCTTCAACTCCATGGCTTCTATAATTGAAGCATTGTTGCCCTGAGCAGACACCTGGCTGGCCTAGGCAGGCAGTTTCAACTCCATCGCTGGTGCAAAATAAGCCTCCTGTTTGCTCTAGCTCCAAGGCTGGTGGCCGCCATCTTGGCTGGGTTAATTTGCATATAGCCACTCTGATTGGCTGGTGGGCATGTCTTGACTGGTGGGTGTGGCTTAGGTGTCTCAGAGTGGTTAATTTGCATATTACTCTTTTATTAGATTAGATATATAGTCTTCTTTTTGTTTTTTATTTATTTTTTAAAAATCTTTATTGTTCATATTATTATTTATTCCTCTTTTTCCCCCCTATAGCTCTCCTCCTCCCAGTTCCCTCCTCACCCTCTGCCATCACCCTGCCCTGCTGTCCTCATCCATAGGTGTATGTTTTTTTTCCAATCTCTACCTGCACCCTCAACACCCCTTTCCCCCTGAGAATTCTCAGTCCACTCTCTTTCTATGCCTCTGATTCTATTCTATTTACCAGTTTATTCTGTTCATCAGATTTTTTTATTCACTTGATTTTTAGGTTTACATGTTGATAGGTATGTATTTATTGTTAATAATTTTTATCTTTACTATTTCTTCCTTTTCCTCTTCTCAAAGGATACCTTTCAGCATTTCTTATAATACTGGTTGGGTGGTGATGAACTCCTTTAGGTTTTTCTTGTCTGTGAAGCTTTTTATCTGACCTTTAATTCTGAATGATAGCTTTTCTGGGTTAAGTAATCTTGGTTGTAGGTTCTTGCTATTCATCATTTTAAATATTTCTTGCCACTCCCTTCTCACCTGCAAAGTTTCTGTTGAGAAATCAACTGACAGTTGTATGGGTGCTCCCTTGTAGGTAACTGACTGATTTTCTCTTGCTGCTTTTAAGATTCTCTCTTTGTCTTTTGCCCTTGGCATTTTAATTATGATGTGTCATGGTGTGGTCCTCCTTGGATTCCTTTTGTTTGGGATTCTCTGTGCTTCCTGGACTTGTAAGTCTATTTCTTTCACCAGGGAGAGAAAGTTTTCTGTCATTATTTCTTCAAATAGGTTTTCAATATCTTGCTCTCTCTCTTCTTTTGGCACCCCTATAATTCTGATGTTGGTACACTTGAAGTTTTCCCAGAGGCTCCTTACATTATCTTCATATTTTTGGATTCTTTTTGCTTTTCCGGTTGGGTGTTTTTTGCTTCTTCGCATTTCAAATCTTTGACTTGATTCTTGTGATCCTGTAGTCTGCTGTTGGATCTCTGTATATTATTCTTTATTTCAGTCAGTGTATGCTTAATTTCTAGCTGGTCCTTTATCATATCCTCAAGGGTCTCTAAATTTATCTGTGATCTCTAGAAAATTCTTGATAAACCTTATAACCATGGTTTTGAACCCTATATCTAGTCATTTGCTTTCCTTTATTTCTGTCATTTGTGACCTGTTTCTTTATCTCTGCATTTTGTCTGCTTCCCTGCATTGATAGAGTGGCTTTCTGTGCTAGGTGTCCTATAGGGCCCGGTGACTCAGCCTCCCCAATTACCTGAGGTGGACACTCTTGGTGCACCCCCTTTGTAGGTTTTATGCACAGTCTTGTTGTAGCTAAGCCTTGATTGTTGTTGGTATCACTGGGAGAAATTGACCTCTGGGCCACTTGGCTATGAAAATCACCTGTGTCTATGGTTGGAGAACTTCTGTGCTAGAGACACCCTTATGGGGCAAGACTTGCTTCAGTGGGGCTTTGGTGCTCACTGAGTCCTACCCCCTGAGTGTGTCTCTTATGGATCTGAGGAGTTGTAATCTGGGTGGTCCCACTCTGACCGCTGGGTACACTGGCTCTTGGATCTCTAAGGAAGTGTTATTTTAGCTTCTGCCTGAGGCTTCCCAGCCTTTTATATGCAAAGGCCTCTGGGTGCAGCTTGGGGTCTCGGGAAATCAATAGGGCAGAGAAAACAGCTATGGCTGATTCTCAGCCCTGCCCTAAGAGGCACTGGGTCTCAGTGTCCCTCAGCACCGCTGGGAGAAAGCCGCTCTGGGGTTCCTCCCAGTGCCAGACAGGCTAGCTTCTCCCCGTATGAGTCTGGATCCCCAGAAACTTGCCCGGAACTGGAGTTCAGAGCTGACGGGAGTTTGTGCCTCTCTCTGGTATGAAATGCTGCCAGCCCTTTCTGCGAACCCCATTCGCCGCGCGTGCCTCCATACCTCTGCACTTTACTTCTGCACCTCCTCTGAGTCTCAGTCTCTTTCTAGCTATAGAATTTCCACTCAACCAGCCTTCCTGTGGGTCTGAGTGGTGTCTGTTTTTTTCTCTTCATTGTGGTTTTGAAATGGTTGTGCGAGGCAGCAATTCCAGATGTTTACCTTTGCCGCCATCTTCAATATATACTCTTCTTCAGGAAGACTTATGAGTCCTCAATTAAAAATTATCTAATTTTTTATTATTCAACACTTGAAAAAGATTTACTTGAACCTTCCATAACAGTGCACACTTATAAAATAATTCTAATTTTGACAATGATGCTAAGAACTCATTGAGAGCAACAGCTTTAACTGACCCTATTGATTAAAGCTTTTCTATACCCTCATCTTTTACTGCTTGAAAACATTTAATGGAAACTGTCAAAAGGTATTACATTAAAACACTGGAACCAAGTTTGGCCCAAATATTTTTTGGTACTAAGTGTTTGAATATTTGAGTGTTTAATTGACAATAAAATGAGTAGCTAGACCAAGTTTAGACATATGTTCCATGTTAACTGCCATAGAGACTAACTGAGCTATCTACATTTCCCTTGTCACTGTCTTACATATGTTTGCATTAGACTAAAATCCCAGGTTGCATATAACCTATTACTGATGCCCTGGTTGATTTTTTTGAATCATAAATTTGTATAACATATGGAGGCCTTAATTAGATGCTACTGCTTACTAGAACAGTTTTAATATTTAAAATAGAAGGTTGAAAAGTAAGCAAAATATCTCTTCCAATAAAAGAACATACTGGGGGATTTGTTATTCATCTGTGTTAAAAAGAGAGAAAGAAAAAATAACTTTTCCATGTAAACATGTGAAGAAGTCAACAAATATTTATTAGCTACTTCCTACTGAGGGTTGGCAATTCTTGAATTTTGCAATGACTCTGTTTAAATTTATTGTGAACTATACATTCAATTAGTCCTATTAATTTCAGTTATTCTATTGTATCCTCATCTATATTGGTTTAAAACATTTAAAAAGAACTGTTAAAAGCTGTCAGATTTGGAGCTTTGAAATTAAGTTTGCCACAGGTAATATTTTCCATGTGCCTTAACATTTAGATACAAAATAAAAGGATAAAAAGTTGTATAATGACTAATCTCAAAAGTGATCACTAAATAGTGCATATGTGTTTCTTCCCTAATATCACTTAGACACCCAATTTTCAGCTTCATCACATTATGTAAACATTATTCTTTAGTATTTAAATAAACTAGCATAAAATCTTCAACAGCAAGATCTTAATAGTTGCATTGGATGGTCTTTAAGGTTTTTCCAGTTTTTCAAGCTTAATAATTTGTCAGATTCTGAGGGTTAATCTCATAGCCTATAAAGAGACCCATAGCACAAAAGCATTTATAGAATTATTTTGTTGAAAGTGCAGATTCATTCAAGTACCTCAATAGCAAAAACAAATAATCCAATTAAAAAATGGGCAGATAATCTGAATAGACATTTTTCCAAAGAAGACATTCAGATAGCCCAGAGGTACATTAAAATGTACTCAACATCACTAATGATCAGAGAAGCACAGCTCAAAACCATGAGCTACACCTCACACCTGTCAGAATGGCTATTATCTATATCATAAAAGGCCTGTGGTTGGCATCACGACCAACTACCGAACTCATCAGGAGGTGCATTGATGGGTCCCACAGCAGTCATGGCAGGAGGGACTTCTGGAGCATCATGGGGCACTGGCAGCATCTGAGGTGCATCGCGGGCCACTGGCAGTGTCCATGGAATCTGTGAGGCTTTCAAGGCAGTGGACATGGCTCTGTTGGCAGATGAGGCCTAGTGGACCCTACATGCACACAATTTAATCATGTGCTGGGCCTCTAGTCATAAAGAAAAAGGGGAAAGAAAAAGAAAAGATATACAAATGTTGTCAAGGATGTGGATAAAAGGGAATCCTTGTGCACTGTGCACTATTGGTGGAAATGTAAGTTGGTGCAGTGACTACAGAAAAACAGTATGGTGGTTTCGTAAAAAATTAAAGATAGAGCTACCATATGCTCCAGCAATCCCACTTATGAGAATATATTCAAAGGAAACCAAAACCCTAACTTGAAACTGTATATGCACACTCATATTTATTGTAGCATTATTTATAATAACCAAGATCTAAAAATGAACTAAGTGACCATTGCTGAATGATTGAATGGATAAACAAAATGTGATTAACTATTATTCATACTTAAAAAAGAAGCAAATCTTACAATTTTGACAAAATGGATGGACCTTGTGGAATATTTTACAAAGTGGAATAAGTCAAAGACAAATGTCATATGATCTCATTTTTATTTATGTAGACTATTAAAACAAGCAAACAACAATAACAACAACAAAATGAGCTCGTATACACAGGGAACAGATTGGTAGTTGGCAGAGGCATGGGGTAAGGGATTGGTGAAATGAGTAAAGTGAGTTAAAAGGAACCACCTTCTAGTTATAAAATAAATAAATCATAGGGATGTAATGTACAGCATAGAGTTAATATTACTCTTCTGCTATTTGAAAGTTGCTAAGTAAGTCTTAAAAGTTTTTGTTACAAAGAACCAGAATAAATGAAGCAATGATTGGAGAATTTGGAATTATACCTTTTTTTAATATTCACTGGTGGGCTTAGAGAAAAATGAATTCAAATTCTAAGCAAACAAACAGAACTTCCCTTTTTATTAAAGAGCTAGTCCTATGTGTGCTTAGTGTTTATCTTGGTGGTAGCCTTGAAAACAACACAGTTCTATCCAATTAAAAAATACACCTGGCATGGCATTGAGAGTATGGGCCTATCTACTCTCTGGCCTACAAGGTCAGACAGCTAAGTTTATCGTCCTCATTATTCAAGCAGGCAAAAGCAGGCTAGAAAGCAAAGTTAGTTTTTTTAGAATAAGAAGCTGTCTAAAACAATAGCAGAGAATTCCAAACAGCAGTTTTACAAAATAGGGGCTAGCCTTCTCATTTTCACAAGAAAAATTTGTAACTATACATGGTGACACATGTTAACTAGACTTATGTGGTGATTATTTCACAGTATATGCAAATGCCAAATCATTGTATTATATACCTGAGACTTACATACCTGTTATCTACTGTAATAAAAGAGTAATATGGAAATTAACCATCTCTCCGGGATGCCTAAGCCATGCCCACATGCCAAGCCACACCCACCAGCCAATCAGAGCGGCTATATGCAAATTAACCCAGCCAATATTGAGGCCAGCAGCCACGGAGGGAGCAGCAACAGGTGTGGCCAGGTGGCAGCAGGGGCAAGGCGGTGGGGGAGGGGCATGTAACTGAGGACAGTGAGACAGACAGTGGTGCCTCCAACCAGGACAGCTCTCCCCTGACCTGGAATCTCCCAGCACCGAGATCCTGGGCTCCAGCCCCCTGGCCTGTGAGGCATTCACTTCTCTCTTGAGGGGAGCAGCTGTCTGTGGCGCTTTTGGTGCAGCAGCTGAGACAGACAGAGACGACACTTACTTGCATTTCCTCCTCTGCAGGGGAGGGTTGAATACTGTCTCCCTGGATGGTCAGGGGCGGGAGCGGCATAGGGGCAGGGCAGGTGGTGGGGTGGGCTTGGCCAGCCTGCAAACTGCCATCAGCCAGCCCCTCACCCAGCCTGGCTAGGCGAGCCAGCAGGTGGACACCCACCGAGGGGTCCCAGACTGTGAGAGGGCATAGGCTGGGCTGAGGGACCCCCCCCCACCCCAAGTGCACAAATTTTTGTATCCAATAAAAAGAGTAAGTTCAGATGAACAATTCACTTGTCTTTTAAATATTTGTCTGCAACTTAAAACAGATAGATATATCTGTCCATGATAATTGTAGTATAGTTATAGTTAGTTACGATTACAGTTGTGAAAGAGCAAAGGGCTACCCTGTGACATGTACTTGCAAGGTTTGGGGGATGACACTGCTTTTAAATATCATGCACTTATTTTTCAATATAAGAAATCCCTTGATGCTATACAGACTTAGCTTTGGGAAATGAAGCAAATCCTCTGTCTTCCAGCAATTCTATTTCCAACATCTTTTACTTCTCTGTCACAAATTATTGAATTATAGTACAACAATTCCCCTGATGCATGTGCAATTCTCTTTGTCCTCATGCCAATATATTTAGTGTCAGATTCTTCTAATGTTCAATAACATATGAGAGTTGTTGCTTCAATAACATAGAGCCGAGTTTTGAGAGGAGTGAAGAACTGACAAAATTCTCCTGCCTCTCTTTAATTCCCCTTTCTTCTCTCTTTGTGGTCTGAAGGCAACAAAGGAGATATATTTTTTGCTTATAAGAGTTTCTTTTTTTTTTTAGAAGGAGGAGGTGGGTATGAGAGAGCTGATAAAGGGTACAGCATGAGCTGAGGTAAAGAAACTAGAACCTGACTGGTATTGCCTATAGACTTGAAAGAAAGGAACTAAAAGCAGGTCCTTAAACTTCCATTGCTACTAAGCTCACATCAAGAGAATGCGCCTTAAAGAGAATTTTTAAAAGGAGACCAATCGGCTATAAAGAATTTGCAGTTAGGGGCAATATTCTTTTATCACAACATGTCATCTATGTTACGAGTTAGGTTCTCCCTGAAAAAGTCACATCTAAGTCAAGACCTGAACGGAATCAGGAAGCGGGACATACGAGTATTCAGGCATTCAGGGATGCTATTTTTTAAGGAAGGAATATATCAAATACAAGTATCCTAACATGAGGGTGTACTCAGTGCTTCAGCCAGAAAAAGGAGGCCTATGTGGCTGGTGAGAAGGACACCTGGTGGGAGGGTTGAGGAATGAGGGAAGGGAGCTGGTCTGTCACCAGAACACCAAAGTTAATAAAGACTATATTCGGGCTTTTCTTTTTTCCAACCTTTGAGTGAATTTAGAAACAAACAGCAGTCTATGGTCAGAGGAGTGCTAGAATTTGACTTACGTTCTAGGACATTGTTCTTGCCCTTCTATAGACAATGAATGGTGGGGGCAAAAGGAACAACCAGGAGACTATTTAGAACAAACACAACGGACTTTGATCTCGGTCATTAGCCACTGGTCCAGGACGGTAGAGGGTCAGATTCTAGATTTATACTGAAGCAACACTGACAGCATTTTTTAAAAATATACTTTCATTGCTTTCAGAGAGGAAGGGAAAGGGAAAAATAGAAACATCAATAATGAGAGTGAATCATTGATCGGCTGCCTCCTGCATGCTCCTTACTGGGGACCAAGCCCTCAATCTCAAGCATGTGCCCTTGAGCAGAATCGAACCCAGAACACTTTAGTCCACAGGCCTATGCTCTATCCATTGAACCAAACTGGCTGGGGCAATATTATCTCTCTCTCTCTTTTTTTGTTAGTTGATTTCAAAGAGAAAGGGAGAGGGAGATAGACATAGAAACATCCATGAGAGAGAATCATTGATTGGCTGCCTCCTGCATGCCCAAAACCTGGGAATGTGATCTAATAGGGAATCGAACCTTGACCTCCTGGATGATAAGTTGATGCTCAATAACTGAGCCACACTGGCCAGGAATTAGATGCATGCCAATTAGTTGAGTGATGTTGCACTTGCCAAGCTGGGAAAGACCAGAAGTTGTCGTTTTACTTATTTATTTATTTATTGGGAAGATTTAGATTTGGAAATAAAACTCAAGAGTTTGACTGTAGACATATTTAGTTTGAAATACTTCTTAGATTTACTTTAGAGAGTGGTTAGATATGAACTTAAAATATTGTGTATCCTTTGTACATAGGATTTTAAAATGATGCCGGATAAGACTTCAAGAGAAGTGAGTGTAGAATGAATTCTGGGCAAGGACTGAATCCTGGGGCAGTCTCAGGTTTAGAGACAGGGTAAGTGAGAAGGAAACAGCAAAGGTGACTGAAGTTCCCAGTGTAAAATGAGGACACAGAAAAAGGGTGATGGAAGAGATGGTTAATAGATGCATAGTTAGACAGACAGGCAGGTAGATATGGTAGATATAGATAAATAGGTAGATGATGGATACAGATAGATAGACAGACAGATAGATAGATGATAAATTACAGATTGATTTACACTGGTGCTCAAATAAAGATCATAATTAAAGAAAAGGGGGCCTGCCAGTATAGCTCAGAGGTTGAACATTGACCCAGGAACCAAGGGACCACTGGATTGATTCCAGGTCAGGGCATATGCCTGGGTTGCGGGTTAGAGTCCCTGTCGGGGGAAAAGGGGAGGTGTGCATAACTCATGGATGTTTCTATTTCTCTAGCCTCTCCTTTCCTTTCTCTCTAAAAAATCAATAGAAATATATTTTTAAAAAATAAAATATAAAAGAAAAGAAAATAATAAGTGGGTTAACTGCTGCTAATAGTTAAGACAAAAATGAGAAAAATAGGCATTACATTTGGTGATGTAGAAGTCATTAGCAAAATTGATCATAGTATCAACAGTGTTAGGAATAAGGGTCTGATTGGAGTGGGAAGACTAGAAAGTGAAAATAGAGGTTATCATCAATAACTACATAATTTTGCTATAAATTGGAGCACATTGATTGGATGAAGATTGACTAAAACCAGGGGGAAATGTATGTTTTTCAAGGTGAGAGACTTTGACTTCCGCTTCCCCCACTAGAATCTCAACTTCCTGAAGGCAGATACCTTAATAGTGTTGCTCCCTACTTGTACATTTAACATCTGTTGTGCCTGACTCCTGAGTACTTGGCCATGAACATATATTCACTCAAAAAACGACTGTACTGGACTTGATGTTTGCTTAGTCCCTTTGGTGTCCTGTAACACAACAGGGCAAGAACTCCTCAATCTGACACTCCACCCGAGGACCTAAGCACATTATTTGCATTTGCCACTCACTCAGATTCAGGGCATGTTTAGGGGAAAGAAGAGAGAACAGAGAAACAGTTAAGAAACTGAATCCTCCACTAAATTCTTTCACTGTATCCCAGTGAACTGTGGACCTTCTGGCATGTTCTGACATAAATCCAAACTGTGGGGAATGTCTATTTTGGTTGTTCATTATGTTATTAAAATATACTGTGATTGTAATTGTAAGCAGCATTTGGCAAACAATTTTAAGACTGAGCCTGAGAGAACTAGAAGAGAAGAACTGGGGAATAAAATCGGATTAGGAAATCCAGGGCTGCACATTATCATTCTCAGAGACGAAATGTTTTCTTTGCAGTTGGACAAACTGTTCTTGTCCTATGGTCTTGAGTTTGGATAGAAAGCGTTCTGCATTCAAAATTGAAGAACATCAGTTTTGTAATATGTTGCTAATAAAAAAAAAAAAGCCAAACTATTCTAAATCTATTGTGTAATATTTCCATATGGAACTGAAGAAACTGGCACTTTATTCAGAATTGTCCTACAAAGGAAAGATTCAAGTACACAAACTCCTACAGCAGAGAGCCCTGAATGTGAGTTATGTTTAAAAATGGTAAATTTACCTAGCAAAAAAAAGCAGCATTATCTGCACTGTAGCTTCATATTTAGGGAATACTGGATTCTATAAGACTACATTCTCAGCACTTTATCTGGCTTGATTGCTGTAGTTAACATTTGAATAGAGAATTCATAGAAGGAAAAAAAAATCAATACCCATCACTAAACTAGGGAGTGGGGTTGAAGAATAAAGTTGAGTTGCAATGAATTTAGAAATTCTAGTGAGGAGTTTTATGCCACCTCAAACTTTCAATCTTAAAATAATGGAGCCAAATTACTTTTCTTCCTGAGTTAGGACAAGAGCTATAAGCAATTCGTTATTTTTTTTTCTATCTGATATTGTTGGGGGACAGATAGAATGTTGGGGACTAGCTATAATTATAAGAAACAGTAAGCATGCTCTGTTAGCTGTGATTGTTCTGTTATGATTAGAGAAAGCACATTCTAACCGGGTTGGGAGTTGTGTACACACTGGAACATGGGAGCTAATATGGGAATGTAGTCCATCCTCCTGTCCTGAGAACTGCCTACCATTATGGAAAGATTTACAACCTCGTGGCTGAAACAATCAAGTCCTGAAAGCACCTCCTCTTTGCAACCTCCAGCCCCTGTTGCCTGTAATCTGGTCCTGGAGGCAAAAGCCCTCTGTGACCCCCATCCTCAGCCAGCATTGCCTGCAACCTGTAACCATTATACCTTGCCTACTTTCCCATGTAATCTTTGTCCTTCTACCCAATATAAGCAGCTGGTTTATGGGGAGGACAGAGCATATTTTTCTGGATGACCTGCTGCTCTACCATACTGCTGCAATATTGCAATAAACACTCATATATGATTCAACCCTGTCTCAGTTTAATTGGCTCAAGTAGTGACAGGCAGCCCATGCCCATTTGTTGTCTGGTTATAATATGTGCATTCATTTAAAGCCAAGTGTGGTTGTCTCAGACTGACTTTATTAAAGGTCATAAATATATCCTTGAAAGAACAGCACCTTCTGAAATTCTTGTTAACTTAAGAAACATTCAAACCCGTGAAGAATTTTTGTGTTTATTTGAGCCAAACGTTCAACAAGTGCTAGGAGGGAGAATCTCAGTGGGTTGAGATAATGCTCCAGAGAATGGCATTTGCACCTTGTTTTCACATTACAATCAAGAGAGAAGAAGTAAGTGGGTTACATAAAATTCATTGGTGATAGATTAGGGAGCAAGAGACAGCAAAATAGGGAAGCCTCTGGGATTGGATAAAAATAAAATGATAGACACATACTTCTCAGTTAACATTCAACAATTAGCTCAGTAACAATGAGGGGATTTGTGATCTCCACAGAACAATGCCTGTGCTTTGAGGGGTCTGAAAAAATTACTTTGACATTCCAACAATGTTATTGTAGATGCAAAAAAATAGGGTCAGTTAAGGTAAATATTCACCTTTTTCAGGGAAGATACTGGCCTAGGACATGACTACCCACCATAAACTGCTTTTTAGTTTAAAAAGTTTTGATTTCAGACCATCCTTTGTGGTTACTTTAGGTCTCTGAGTTTGCAAGATTGACATGCAGGCTTTCCCTGAGCTGGTCAGGTTGGCATGCAGCCTGCCTTCATCCATGCTCTTGTACCTCAGTATATGTCATGCTGTGGGTTCGTACCAATTTTCAGGGACAGAATATGATCCCCGCCCTCTTTTTTGTATAGCAAAGGTGGAGACTTGTTGAAGAACTAATACAGACTCCCATGTGGGGAGGTGGAAGGGGTCCCCTGATCCCCTTTTCATTGTAGGTTTCCATATGGAGAAACTGCTCATAGTATCCTGGTTCATCTTCCTTATTTTACAAATGAGAAATCTGGGCCCAGAGAAAGGACGTGACTGTCTAAGCCATTCCTATCTACGTATGTCCGAGACCCCCCCTAAATTTCACTGTGAAGATTTGCCTGCCTAAGGCAAGTGATGTTGACCATAGATATTTTGAGGGAACTGAAGCACATTCCAAAGGTTCAAGAAGTATTCTGACCACTTATTCCCTGTGTTGTATGAAGTGTATTCTTGGCATAGACATTAGGAATAAAGAATAGCCCAGTTCCCCCCTATTTAACTGGCATTCTTAAAGTTGGACAAGCTATTTAAATACCAAAGCACCCATTTGAATAATTAATCCCTTAAATATATTGCCATGGGTTTGAAAGTAGACCTTTTTTCACTTTCCTCCTGAGCCTTCCTTATACCAGCTTCTTTTTCTTTCCTAGGAAATCCTTGGGATTCCCATCATATTTGCTATTTGCACAACTTTTCTTCTGCCCAAGCACCCAGTCTAGCAGCAAGATAAAGTTTGCCTTTCTCGGTTCTCCTTTGCGCACTTTTAGCTATGTTTTCTGATTATAGCTTCTCCTCGACAATACCTTTCCACCCATTTTACCTTCAGTGGGTTGAAATAGTCACTCAAATGAGAACGAGTAGAAGCTATTTCTTTAGAGCTATCACAAAGAAGTTAGCCAACATCACTTGCCTTTGGCAGACAAGGTAGTGAGGAAACCTCATAGTGAATTAAGGGGAGTCCCAGGTGTACTTAGGTAGAAATTGTTGGCATTTTATGTGACTGGTTTGTATAGCATATTTGATTTTCTCTTGCTCTGCTCCAATCATTATTCGTATGTCAGGGGAAGTTTTAGGTTATAGAATGTCAAGATCTTTATCTGAGGTATATACATCAAACATAGAGGACAGGCAAAAGTATATCCAGAGAATGTACAACTGAAATAAGAAAAGAGGAGTCTTCAGGAATATCAAGGAATGGCCCATCTGATAATTACATCCCATTTGCAAAGTAAGTCTCTCCCTATTAAAATTGCAGGGATGTTATTACAGAAATGATTATTTCAAGTTTTTTTTTTCAGTAAGGTTGCAAAGATTTTATTTGAAGGATGGGAGGTAGGGAAAATCTCCGCAGTATTTTTAATCTGGGGAACAGACTTATCTACGGTGATATTGTGAAGATGGTAGGGTTTAATATAGAAAGAGTAGTCACTGCAACTAGCAGGAATTGATGAAACTGATCATCCATATTTATAGTTAATTCACCTTAGATGTTTAAGGGTGAGGTGTGTTTTCCTTTTTCAGAGTATACTCGATAAAAAGTGAGGTATTTTTATTTATCATGGTTTTTCTTTCATAAGATCATAGATACCATCTTTGTCCTGGCTGGTGTGGCTCAGTTGGCTAGGCATCATCCTGTGTACTGAAAGTTTGCCAGTTCAATTCTTGTTCAGGGCATATGCCCAGGTTGTAGGCTAGATCCCTGCTAGGGGGCATGTAGGAGGCAGTTGATCATGTTTCACTGTCACATCAATGTTTTTCTCTCTCTCCTTCTCCCTTCCTCTGTCTCAGAAAATAAAAAAGCTGTTTTAAAAAAGATGGTAAAATCTGTTGTTTATAAGCCACACAACCTATGATACTCTATTAAAGCAGTCCAAACAGACTAAAATGGGGCTAATTTATGGGTAGCTTGGAAAATATTATCTGTGAAGTTCTAATTAATACATACTATTTATAGATGACTTTTGAGTGTAAGATTTGCCTCTAGAATTAACTCCTGTGAATCCCAAGAGATAGATCATTACCAACTTCAAACTACACAAAGAATCTCATGTTCTTAGACAAGTGCACACATGTTTTAAAATTTTTAGAAGTGTTTCAAAATTATAGCAACTTAAACCATAGAGACAAGGTCTTTAAGTTAACAACATTTAAGCATCTATAATTTTGCTGTCCAACAGTTATCCTTAAGTTACATGTAGCTATCAATCACTTGAAACAGAATAAGTAGAAATTGTCATGTGATATAAGTATAGAATACCTTCTTAATTTTGAACCTACTATGAGAAAATAATGTAAAAGCATTTCATTCAAACATTTATATTAATTGGATGGTAAATAATAATGATTTTATGTATTGGAATAAATGTAATATGTTCAAATTAATTTAGCTCATTTTCTTTACTCTTTAAATACTAGTAAATTTTTTCAAATGGCATATAGATCTCATTTGTAATTTGCACTACATTTCTATAGAATAAGATAATCTGTAGCATATGCCTTAAGTATGTATTATGCATAACATTAAGACATAACAATTCAATGTGTGAAGGCATGGAAACTGACTCAAATTCTCTGTAGATCAGTTTGAAAATATAGATTAAGAACCTTATAATAGTCCTATTATTTAACATGTTATTGTGACTTATAAAACAGTTCTAAGAAATAAACTGAAGTATAGACAGAAAATCCTGTACATGAATGTTCATTGAAACTTCATATGTGTTATCTGAAAATGGAAAAAAATTCTTATTTTTTCCAATCAAAAACATCAATGTTTCCCTCTCTCTCTCTCTCTCTCTCTCTCTCTCTCTCTCTCTCTCTCTCTCTCTTTCTTCCTCTCTTCCTCTCTTGTCCTCTTTCTTAAAACAATCAATAAAAACATACCCTCCAGTGAGAATACTTTCTAAAAAGGATGTTTGTAAGGAAGCCAGTGAAAAGAGTGGAAAGGGAGTGGAGGCCATTTCTGACAGGTACCCGATGAGAATACTTGAAGGTAAAACAGCAGGATGATTCTGGGAAGAGAAGGTGATTCAATTACATGTTTACTTAATACATAATTTTTGACCAGCAGATGCCAAGAAGTCTTTTAGATGTTGGAGTTTTAATATTATAAGATTATGTTCTCATTTCTTCAAAACCTTACCATCTATCCTGCTTATCAGATTAGCTCAATTTGTAGCATTTTCCAGATGCTAAGGTATTGCTGCCAGCTCTTACTTTTTATATCACAGTGTTGGAAACATATGTCAACTCAGACAAGCTCTATAACATCTGAACTTGGATTTGAACATGCTCTCTAGCTCGACTGAAAAAATAAAGATAGCCTCAAATAATCACCCATTTTAAACTATTCGTTCACAATTTCTGGGAAATCCAAGAATCTTTAAAATACCAAAGAAACAACAACCATAAAACCTGTCATTGTTTGTATTAGTTTTGCTATTGCTGCTGCTGCTCCGAGTTACCCCCAACTCAGTGGCTTAAAACAACACAAATTTATCATTTTATAATGTAGAACTTTATAAAGCGTGTGTCAACAGCAATAAGAACACACTCAGACCAGAATTTTGCCCTAACTCCTAACAAAGCTGAAGGAGACAGTTAACATCAAGGAAATGGGCCTTGGGGTTTCACATGGCCCCTGGATAGGACACAGACTTGGGACAATAGGAGTGAATGTCAAGTATGGCTCTAGGTTAGACTGCCTAAGGGATTTTACTAATTTCCATGCCCATGCTCCTTTCCAGATTAATCGGATCAGGTCTTCTAGGTGCAAGATCCATTTGTTAAAACAAATTAGGTAATTTCTATGTGTAGGCTGTTTGGCAACTACCTTGGCTAGTTCCCAAACTACCAAACAAGAAAATATATTCATAGACATAGTCTGAGGAGACTGAAGAGAAATAACTCTATGACGACTGTGACATTCCCTCCACTGTGTGAGGGGTGACAAATGTCTCCAATGAGCCTCTGGGGGGGGGTCTCTTAACTGAGGAAAAGGAAGTCATCATACAGTTCATATTTGTGAAAGAGCAGTGTACTTTGTACTTCTTTCCAGGCCTTTGCTTTATTCAGTAGAGCCTCTGACAGCTGTGTGTGAGGGCGTGTGTTTGCGTTCAGGGCATGGACTGAAGTCCACAGCATTAGGCATTCAGAACAGACTAGGTATTTACGGCCAACAGTAACTTAGCACTCACTGAAAACCATTACTCCTATGATCCTAACTGGGAGATAATAGCTTTCATATAAAAATCCTTGAAGAATATGCTATATATTCATCCATTGGGTTTATGGCCTCCTTAAGCTTTCATGGATGCATTTCAGAGCTTCCCGAACTCCCTGAAATTGTATTTTTAAAAAAATTTAAGTTATATATTTGCATATAAATTCAATTCTAAAATGTCCAAGACCCTACACTAACCTTGTCCCCCACTTACCTCACCCAAACAAACCCAAAATAAAGAAAGAAAAAAAGAACTATTTGAAATACTTTTAATTTTAAAACCCATCACCATGAGAAAACTACACCAGGGGCACGCAATTCTAGTTCCACAAATAATTGCTTAAACTGCATTTTGTTTTGGTGTGATGCCATAGAGAAACAGCTCTATAAAATAGTTTTTCTTTGTTTACTAGGAATGATTTTCACTTAATTAAATCATGTACACTATTTTTGAAATCATTGTAGGCCTGTTCTCTCTGCTCTGAGTGTCAGAAATTGTGCTACTTCTTGATCCTCCTGGGATCTGAATTGTTTATTCTTTTAGGATACTGCAAATTTTACAAGTGACCATTTTTTGGTTTTGTTTCAACATCCCTAGAGCACTTCTTGCAAAGACTGGAGCACATCCCTGGATGTAAAAGTGGGGTATAAGGTCAGAGTTGGCACATGAGATACATACACACAGGTGATGGTGAGTCAAGGACCAGGCTCAGGAGTCACTTTTGAGGTTCCTTCCATGTGTGTCTGTGAGCTGGAACTCCCTGATGAAAGACAGAACTGGTTAAAACCCATAAGTTATCTAATTCTACCTGTGACACCGAGGTATTCCCATCCTTAACATCAGAAATATGGTGGTAATAAAACAAAATTCAGTACAGAGGAAGCTCTTTACAGAGGAGACAAAAAGCAGCCCAATCTTAAAGCCTCAATCAAGGTTGCTTTCCTCCTGTCGAACTCAGACCTTAGCAATTGGGGGCAACATTTTCTCTTTTCCTTTTTTCATTTTGTTTCCTTTCTTTTTCTTTTTTAATCCTGCGAGTATTTAAACATGTAGTGGATAAATAATTTTAAAATTTCACTGAGAAATTATTACAGTCTCAGATCAGTAAATGGGTTTGTCAGGTACATACTAATTGCAACATTGAGTTATTAGATGTTTATTTGTTGTTATTTTTTAAATATATTTTTATTGATTTTAAAGAGGAAGGAAGAGGGAGGGAGCAATAGAAACATCAGTGATGAAAGAGAATCATTGATTGGCTGCTTCCTATACTTCCCTCCTGGAGATTGAGCCAGAATCCAGGCATGTGCCCTGACCAGGAATTGAACTGTGACCTCCTGGTTCATAGGTCGATGCTCAACCACTGAGCCATGCCAGCTGGCCAACATGTTTATTTGTTTTACCAAAGAGTCTAAACTCACTATCTTTTAAATACATCTTACTAATATTACAAACACCTGAAAATGGATAATTTCAGAGACCATCATAATGATTGATAGATAATGTTGGCATCCAATTTATGTACAATCATATTTGAAAACAGGGGAATTCATCTGATCACTGCCTCAAATGCATTCCTTTCCAGGATTACACTGTGGTTGGGAAAATGATCATGTTAAGTGAAAAATAAACTCTTGCTTTTTTTCCCATAAAGCACTGTTAACTTTAGAAAAGATTACCATCCAGAGAGCCGGAGGAAACCCAGCAGGCTACTGAGGAAACAATTAGTGAGAGTGCATTAGAAAGATAAATACGACCTACAGGGAGAAAAGTCTCAGCTTTCAGCTTTTAATATTTGAAGTTTGCTTTATATCTAATTATCAGAATGCCTTTAGGCAGTTGCACTGAAGTTTCTTTTACAGGTAGAAGAAACAGCGTTTGACATTATTCTCTACTAGGGGCCCGGTGCACAAAAATTTGTGCACTCGGGGTAGAGAGAGTCCCTCAGCCCAACCTGTGCCCTCTCACAGTCTGGGACCCCTCAGTGGATGTCCTATGATGGCCCCAGTCTGCCAGGCGCCTTTTGTGTGTGTGTGTGTGTGTGTATGTGTGTGTGTCATCACTGGGGACCTGCCCCCAGCCCCATCAGAGGCTCGGAGCAGTCCTCCTGTGTGTGTCTACCTGCCGGGGGCCTGCCCCCAGGCACACCGT